>JAXRKO010000937.1:0-24933 GCA_037039905.1 Formica aserva
CCCGCGAGCGAGTCAGTACGTGCTCGATCGTCCGTAAGCCGGAGGTACCGCCCGCGAAGGGACTCTGTCGATTTTCGACTTTTCGTACACCGGAGGTACCGCCCGCGAGCGAGTCAGTACGTGCTCGATCGTCCGTAAGCCGGAGGTACCGCCCGCGAAGGGACTCTGTCGATTTTCGACTTTTCGTACACCGGAGGTACCGCCCGCGAGCGAGTCAGTACGTGCTCGATCGTCCGTAAGCCGGAGGTACCGCCCGCGAAGGGACTCTGTCGATTTTCGACTTTTCGTACACCGGAGGTACCGCCCGCGAGCGAGTCAGTACGTGCTCGATCGTCCGTAAGCCGGAGGTACCGCCCGCGAAGGGACTCTGTCGATTTTCGACTTTTCGTACACCGGAGGTACCGCCCGCGAGCGAGTCAGTACGTGCTCGATCGTCCGTAAGCCGGAGGTACCGCCCGCGAAGGGACTCTGTCGATTTTCGACTTTTCGTACACCGGAGGTACCGCCCGCGAGCGAGTCAGTACGTGCTCGATCGTCCGTAAGCCGGAGGTACCGCCCGCGAAGGGACTCTGTCGATTTTCGACTTTTCGTACACCGGAGGTACCGCCCGCGAGCGAGTCAGTACGTGCTCGATCGTCCGTAAGCCGGAGGTACCGCCCGCGAAGGGACTCTGTCGATTTTCGACTTTTCGTACACCGGAGGTACCGCCCGCGAGCGAGTCAGTACGTGCTCGATCGTCCGTAAGCCGGAGGTACCGCCCGCGAAGGGACTCTGTCGATTTTCGACTTTTCGTACACCGGAGGTACCGCCCGCGAGCGAGTCAGTACGTGCTCGATCGTCCGTAAGCCGGAGGTACCGCCCGCGAAGGGACTCTGTCGATTTTCGACTTTTCGTACACCGGAGGTACCGCCCGCGAGCGAGTCAGTACGTGCTCGATCGTCCGTAAGCCGGAGGTACCGCCCGCGAAGGGACTCTGTCGATTTTCGACTTTTCGTACACCGGAGGTACCGCCCGCGAGCGAGTCAGTACGTGCTCGATCGTCCGTAAGCCGGAGGTACCGCCCGCGAAGGGACTCTGTCGATTTTCGACTTTTCGTACACCGGAGGTACCGCCCGCGAGCGAGTCAGTACGTGCTCGATCGTCCGTAAGCCGGAGGTACCGCCCGCGAAGGGACTCTGTCGATTTTCGACTTTTCGTACACCGGAGGTACCGCCCGCGAGCGAGTCAGTACGTGCTCGATCGTCCGTAAGCCGGAGGTACCGCCCGCGAAGGGACTCTGTCGATTTTCGACTTTTCGTACACCGGAGGTACCGCCCGCGAGCGAGTCAGTACGTGCTCGATCGTCCGTAAGCCGGAGGTACCGCCCGCGAAGGGACTCTGTCGATTTTCGACTTTTCGTACACCGGAGGTACCGCCCGCGAGCGAGTCAGTACGTGCTCGATCGTCCGTAAGCCGGAGGTACCGCCCGCGAAGGGACTCTGTCGATTTTCGACTTTTCGTACACCGGAGGTACCGCCCGCGAGCGAGTCAGTACGTGCTCGATCGTCCGTAAGCCGGAGGTACCGCCCGCGAAGGGACTCTGTCGATTTTCGACTTTTCGTACACCGGAGGTACCGCCCGCGAGCGAGTCAGTACGTGCTCGATCGTCCGTAAGCCGGAGGTACCGCCCGCGAAGGGACTCTGTCGATTTTCGACTTTTCGTACACCGGAGGTACCGCCCGCGAGCGAGTCAGTACGTGCTCGATCGTCCGTAAGCCGGAGGTACCGCCCGCGAAGGGACTCTGTCGATTTTCGACTTTTCGTACACCGGAGGTACCGCCCGCGAGCGAGTCAGTACGTGCTCGATCGTCCGTAAGCCGGAGGTACCGCCCGCGAAGGGACTCTGTCGATTTTCGACTTTTCGTACACCGGAGGTACCGCCCGCGAGCGAGTCAGTACGTGCTCGATCGTCCGTAAGCCGGAGGTACCGCCCGCGAAGGGACTCTGTCGATTTTCGACTTTTCGTACACCGGAGGTACCGCCCGCGAGCGAGTCAGTACGTGCTCGATCGTCCGTAAGACGGAGGTACCGCCCGCGAAGGGACTCTGTCGATTATCGACTTTTCGTACACCGGAGGTACCGCCCGCGAGCGAGTCAGTACGTGCTCGATCGTCCGTAAGCCGGAGGTACCGCCCGCGAAGGGACTCTGTCGATTTTCGACTTTTCGTACACCGGAGGTACCGCCCGCGAGCGAGTCAGTACGTGCTCGATCGTCCGTAAGCCGGAGGTACCGCCCGCGAAGGGACTCTGTCGATTTTCGACTTTTCGTACACCGGAGGTACCGCCCGCGAGCGAGTCAGTACGTGCTCGATCGTCCGTAAGCCGGAGGTACCGCCCGCGAAGGGACTCTGTCGATTTTCGACTTTTCGTACACCGGAGGTACCGCCCGCGAGCGAGTCAGTACGTGCTCGATCGTCCGTAAGCCGGAGGTACCGCCCGCGAAGGGACTCTGTCGATTTTCGACTTTTCGTACACCGGAGGTACCGCCCGCGAGCGAGTCAGTACGTGCTCGATCGTCCGTAAGCCGGAGGTACCGCCCGCGAAGGGACTCTGTCGATTTTCGACTTTTCGTACACCGGAGGTACCGCCCGCGAGCGAGTCAGTACGTGCTCGATCGTCCGTAAGCCGGAGGTACCGCCCGCGAAGGGACTCTGTCGATTTTCGACTTTTCGTACACCGGAGGTACCGCCCGCGAGCGAGTCAGTACGTGCTCGATCGTCCGTAAGCCGGAGGTACCGCCCGCGAAGGGACTCTGTCGATTTTCGACTTTTCGTACACCGGAGGTACCGCCCGCGAGCGAGTCAGTACGTGCTCGATCGTCCGTAAGCCGGAGGTACCGCCCGCGAAGGGACTCTGTCGATTTTCGACTTTTCGTACACCGGAGGTACCGCCCGCGAGCGAGTCAGTACGTGCTCGATCGTCCGTAAGCCGGAGGTACCGCCCGCGAAGGGACTCTGTCGATTTTCGACTTTTCGTACACCGGAGGTACCGCCCGCGAGCGAGTCAGTACGTGCTCGATCGTCCGTAAGCCGGAGGTACCGCCCGCGAAGGGACTCTGTCGATTTTCGACTTTTCGTACACCGGAGGTACCGCCCGCGAGCGAGTCAGTACGTGCTCGATCGTCCGTAAGCCGGAGGTACCGCCCGCGAAGGGACTCTGTCGATTTTCGACTTTTCGTACACCGGAGGTACCGCCCGCGAGCGAGTCAGTACGTGCTCGATCGTCCGTAAGCCGGAGGTACCGCCCGCGAAGGGACTCTGTCGATTTTCGACTTTTCGTACACCGGAGGTACCGCCCGCGAGCGAGTCAGTACGTGCTCGATCGTCCGTAAGCCGGAGGTACCGCCCGCGAAGGGACTCTGTCGATTTTCGACTTTTCGTACACCGGAGGTACCGCCCGCGAGCGAGTCAGTACGTGCTCGATCGTCCGTAAGCCGGAGGTACCGCCCGCGAAGGGACTCTGTCGATTTTCGACTTTTCGTACACCGGAGGTACCGCCCGCGAGCGAGTCAGTACGTGCTCGATCGTCCGTAAGCCGGAGGTACCGCCCGCGAAGGGACTCTGTCGATTTTCGACTTTTCGTACACCGGAGGTACCGCCCGCGAGCGAGTCAGTACGTGCTCGATCGTCCGTAAGCCGGAGGTACCGCCCGCGAAGGGACTCTGTCGATTTTCGACTTTTCGTACACCGGAGGTACCGCCCGCGAGCGAGTCAGTACGTGCTCGATCGTCCGTAAGCCGGAGGTACCGCCCGCGAAGGGACTCTGTCGATTTTCGACTTTTCGTACACCGGAGGTACCGCCCGCGAGCGAGTCAGTACGTGCTCGATCGTCCGTAAGCCGGAGGTACCGCCCGCGAAGGGACTCTGTCGATTTTCGACTTTTCGTACACCGGAGGTACCGCCCGCGAGCGAGTCAGTACGTGCTCGATCGTCCGTAAGCCGGAGGTACCGCCCGCGAAGGGACTCTGTCGATTTTCGACTTTTCGTACACCGGAGGTACCGCCCGCGAGCGAGTCAGTACGTGCTCGATCGTCCGTAAGCCGGAGGTACCGCCCGCGAAGGGACTCTGTCGATTTTCGACTTTTCGTACACCGGAGGTACCGCCCGCGAGCGAGTCAGTACGTGCTCGATCGTCCGTAAGCCGGAGGTACCGCCCGCGAAGGGACTCTGTCGATTTTCGACTTTTCGTACACCGGAGGTACCGCCCGCGAGCGAGTCAGTACGTGCTCGATCGTCCGTAAGCCGGAGGTACCGCCCGCGAAGGGACTCTGTCGATTTTCGACTTTTCGTACACCGGAGGTACCGCCCGCGAGCGAGTCAGTACGTGCTCGATCGTCCGTAAGCCGGAGGTACCGCCCGCGAAGGGACTCTGTCGATTTTCGACTTTTCGTACACCGGAGGTACCGCCCGCGAGCGAGTCAGTACGTGCTCGATCGTCCGTAAGCCGGAGGTACCGCCCGCGAAGGGACTCTGTCGATTTTCGACTTTTCGTACACCGGAGGTACCGCCCGCGAGCGAGTCAGTACGTGCTCGATCGTCCGTAAGCCGGAGGTACCGCCCGCGAAGGGACTCTGTCGATTTTCGACTTTTCGTACACCGGAGGTACCGCCCGCGAGCGAGTCAGTACGTGCTCGATCGTCCGTAAGCCGGAGGTACCGCCCGCGAAGGGACTCTGTCGATTTTCGACTTTTCGTACACCGGAGGTACCGCCCGCGAGCGAGTCAGTACGTGCTCGATCGTCCGTAAGCCGGAGGTACCGCCCGCGAAGGGACTCTGTCGATTTTCGACTTTTCGTACACCGGAGGTACCGCCCGCGAGCGAGTCAGTACGTGCTCGATCGTCCGTAAGCCGGAGGTACCGCCCGCGAAGGGACTCTGTCGATTTTCGACTTTTCGTACACCGGAGGTACCGCCCGCGAGCGAGTCAGTACGTGCTCGATCGTCCGTAAGCCGGAGGTACCGCCCGCGAAGGGACTCTGTCGATTTTCGACTTTTCGTACACCGGAGGTACCGCCCGCGAGCGAGTCAGTACGTGCTCGATCGTCCGTAAGCCGGAGGTACCGCCCGCGAAGGGACTCTGTCGATTTTCGACTTTTCGTACACCGGAGGTACCGCCCGCGAGCGAGTCAGTACGTGCTCGATCGTCCGTAAGCCGGAGGTACCGCCCGCGAAGGGACTCTGTCGATTTTCGACTTTTCGTACACCGGAGGTACCGCCCGCGAGCGAGTCAGTACGTGCTCGATCGTCCGTAAGCCGGAGGTACCGCCCGCGAAGGGACTCTGTCGATTTTCGACTTTTCGTACACCGGAGGTACCGCCCGCGAGCGAGTCAGTACGTGCTCGATCGTCCGTAAGCCGGAGGTACCGCCCGCGAAGGGACTCTGTCGATTTTCGACTTTTCGTACACCGGAGGTACCGCCCGCGAGCGAGTCAGTACGTGCTCGATCGTCCGTAAGCCGGAGGTACCGCCCGCGAAGGGACTCTGTCGATTTTCGACTTTTCGTACACCGGAGGTACCGCCCGCGAGCGAGTCAGTACGTGCTCGATCGTCCGTAAGCCGGAGGTACCGCCCGCGAAGGGACTCTGTCGATTTTCGACTTTTCGTACACCGGAGGTACCGCCCGCGAGCGAGTCAGTACGTGCTCGATCGTCCGTAAGCCGGAGGTACCGCCCGCGAAGGGACTCTGTCGATTTTCGACTTTTCGTACACCGGAGGTACCGCCCGCGAGCGAGTCAGTACGTGCTCGATCGTCCGTAAGCCGGAGGTACCGCCCGCGAAGGGACTCTGTCGATTTTCGACTTTTCGTACACCGGAGGTACCGCCCGCGAGCGAGTCAGTACGTGCTCGATCGTCCGTAAGCCGGAGGTACCGCCCGCGAAGGGACTCTGTCGATTTTCGACTTTTCGTACACCGGAGGTACCGCCCGCGAGCGAGTCAGTACGTGCTCGATCGTCCGTAAGCCGGAGGTACCGCCCGCGAAGGGACTCTGTCGATTTTCGACTTTTCGTACACCGGAGGTACCGCCCGCGAGCGAGTCAGTACGTGCTCGATCGTCCGTAAGCCGGAGGTACCGCCCGCGAAGGGACTCTGTCGATTTTCGACTTTTCGTACACCGGAGGTACCGCCCGCGAGCGAGTCAGTACGTGCTCGATCGTCCGTAAGCCGGAGGTACCGCCCGCGAAGGGACTCTGTCGATTTTCGACTTTTCGTACACCGGAGGTACCGCCCGCGAGCGAGTCAGTACGTGCTCGATCGTCCGTAAGCCGGAGGTACCGCCCGCGAAGGGACTCTGTCGATTTTCGACTTTTCGTACACCGGAGGTACCGCCCGCGAGCGAGTCAGTACGTGCTCGATCGTCCGTAAGCCGGAGGTACCGCCCGCGAAGGGACTCTGTCGATTTTCGACTTTTCGTACACCGGAGGTACCGCCCGCGAGCGAGTCAGTACGTGCTCGATCGTCCGTAAGCCGGAGGTACCGCCCGCGAAGGGACTCTGTCGATTTTCGACTTTTCGTACACCGGAGGTACCGCCCGCGAGCGAGTCAGTACGTGCTCGATCGTCCGTAAGCCGGAGGTACCGCCCGCGAAGGGACTCTGTCGATTTTCGACTTTTCGTACACCGGAGGTACCGCCCGCGAGCGAGTCAGTACGTGCTCGATCGTCCGTAAGCCGGAGGTACCGCCCGCGAAGGGACTCTGTCGATTTTCGACTTTTCGTACACCGGAGGTACCGCCCGCGAGCGAGTCAGTACGTGCTCGATCGTCCGTAAGCCGGAGGTACCGCCCGCGAAGGGACTCTGTCGATTTTCGACTTTTCGTACACCGGAGGTACCGCCCGCGAGCGAGTCAGTACGTGCTCGATCGTCCGTAAGCCGGAGGTACCGCCCGCGAAGGGACTCTGTCGATTTTCGACTTTTCGTACACCGGAGGTACCGCCCGCGAGCGAGTCAGTACGTGCTCGATCGTCCGTAAGCCGGAGGTACCGCCCGCGAAGGGACTCTGTCGATTTTCGACTTTTCGTACACCGGAGGTACCGCCCGCGAGCGAGTCAGTACGTGC
Organism: Formica aserva; assembly: GCA_037039905.1. Lineage (NCBI taxonomy): Eukaryota > Metazoa > Arthropoda > Insecta > Hymenoptera > Formicidae > Formica > Formica aserva. The sequence continues at coordinate 7,094 of JAXRKO010000937.1, forward strand.
TCGATCGTCCGTAAGCCGGAGGTACCGCCCGCGAAGGGACTCTGTCGATTTTCGACTTTTCGTACACCGGAGGTACCGCCCGCGAGCGAGTCAGTACGTGCTCGATCGTCCGTAAGCCGGAGGTACCGCCCGCGAAGGGACTCTGTCGATTTTCGACTTTTCGTACACCGGAGGTACCGCCCGCGAGCGAGTCAGTACGTGCTCGATCGTCCGTAAGCCGGAGGTACCGCCCGCGAAGGGACTCTGTCGATTTTCGACTTTTCGTACACCGGAGGTACCGCCCGCGAGCGAGTCAGTACGTGCTCGATCGTCCGTAAGCCGGAGGTACCGCCCGCGAAGGGACTCTGTCGATTTTCGACTTTTCGTACACCGGAGGTACCGCCCGCGAGCGAGTCAGTACGTGCTCGATCGTCCGTAAGCCGGAGGTACCGCCCGCGAAGGGACTCTGTCGATTTTCGACTTTTCGTACACCGGAGGTACCGCCCGCGAGCGAGTCAGTACGTGCTCGATCGTCCGTAAGCCGGAGGTACCGCCCGCGAAGGGACTCTGTCGATTTTCGACTTTTCGTACACCGGAGGTACCGCCCGCGAGCGAGTCAGTACGTGCTCGATCGTCCGTAAGCCGGAGGTACCGCCCGCGAAGGGACTCTGTCGATTTTCGACTTTTCGTACACCGGAGGTACCGCCCGCGAGCGAGTCAGTACGTGCTCGATCGTCCGTAAGCCGGAGGTACCGCCCGCGAAGGGACTCTGTCGATTTTCGACTTTTCGTACACCGGAGGTACCGCCCGCGAGCGAGTCAGTACGTGCTCGATCGTCCGTAAGCCGGAGGTACCGCCCGCGAAGGGACTCTGTCGATTTTCGACTTTTCGTACACCGGAGGTACCGCCCGCGAGCGAGTCAGTACGTGCTCGATCGTCCGTAAGCCGGAGGTACCGCCCGCGAAGGGACTCTGTCGATTTTCGACTTTTCGTACACCGGAGGTACCGCCCGCGAGCGAGTCAGTACGTGCTCGATCGTCCGTAAGCCGGAGGTACCGCCCGCGAAGGGACTCTGTCGATTTTCGACTTTTCGTACACCGGAGGTACCGCCCGCGAGCGAGTCAGTACGTGCTCGATCGTCCGTAAGCCGGAGGTACCGCCCGCGAAGGGACTCTGTCGATTTTCGACTTTTCGTACACCGGAGGTACCGCCCGCGAGCGAGTCAGTACGTGCTCGATCGTCCGTAAGCCGGAGGTACCGCCCGCGAAGGGACTCTGTCGATTTTCGACTTTTCGTACACCGGAGGTACCGCCCGCGAGCGAGTCAGTACGTGCTCGATCGTCCGTAAGCCGGAGGTACCGCCCGCGAAGGGACTCTGTCGATTTTCGACTTTTCGTACACCGGAGGTACCGCCCGCGAGCGAGTCAGTACGTGCTCGATCGTCCGTAAGCCGGAGGTACCGCCCGCGAAGGGACTCTGTCGATTTTCGACTTTTCGTACACCGGAGGTACCGCCCGCGAGCGAGTCAGTACGTGCTCGATCGTCCGTAAGCCGGAGGTACCGCCCGCGAAGGGACTCTGTCGATTTTCGACTTTTCGTACACCGGAGGTACCGCCCGCGAGCGAGTCAGTACGTGCTCGATCGTCCGTAAGCCGGAGGTACCGCCCGCGAAGGGACTCTGTCGATTTTCGACTTTTCGTACACCGGAGGTACCGCCCGCGAGCGAGTCAGTACGTGCTCGATCGTCCGTAAGCCGGAGGTACCGCCCGCGAAGGGACTCTGTCGATTTTCGACTTTTCGTACACCGGAGGTACCGCCCGCGAGCGAGTCAGTACGTGCTCGATCGTCCGTAAGCCGGAGGTACCGCCCGCGAAGGGACTCTGTCGATTTTCGACTTTTCGTACACCGGAGGTACCGCCCGCGAGCGAGTCAGTACGTGCTCGATCGTCCGTAAGCCGGAGGTACCGCCCGCGAAGGGACTCTGTCGATTTTCGACTTTTCGTACACCGGAGGTACCGCCCGCGAGCGAGTCAGTACGTGCTCGATCGTCCGTAAGCCGGAGGTACCGCCCGCGAAGGGACTCTGTCGATTTTCGACTTTTCGTACACCGGAGGTACCGCCCGCGAGCGAGTCAGTACGTGCTCGATCGTCCGTAAGCCGGAGGTACCGCCCGCGAAGGGACTCTGTCGATTTTCGACTTTTCGTACACCGGAGGTACCGCCCGCGAGCGAGTCAGTACGTGCTCGATCGTCCGTAAGCCGGAGGTACCGCCCGCGAAGGGACTCTGTCGATTTTCGACTTTTCGTACACCGGAGGTACCGCCCGCGAGCGAGTCAGTACGTGCTCGATCGTCCGTAAGCCGGAGGTACCGCCCGCGAAGGGACTCTGTCGATTTTCGACTTTTCGTACACCGGAGGTACCGCCCGCGAGCGAGTCAGTACGTGCTCGATCGTCCGTAAGCCGGAGGTACCGCCCGCGAAGGGACTCTGTCGATTTTCGACTTTTCGTACACCGGAGGTACCGCCCGCGAGCGAGTCAGTACGTGCTCGATCGTCCGTAAGCCGGAGGTACCGCCCGCGAAGGGACTCTGTCGATTTTCGACTTTTCGTACACCGGAGGTACCGCCCGCGAGCGAGTCAGTACGTGCTCGATCGTCCGTAAGCCGGAGGTACCGCCCGCGAAGGGACTCTGTCGATTTTCGACTTTTCGTACACCGGAGGTACCGCCCGCGAGCGAGTCAGTACGTGCTCGATCGTCCGTAAGCCGGAGGTACCGCCCGCGAAGGGACTCTGTCGATTTTCGACTTTTCGTACACCGGAGGTACCGCCCGCGAGCGAGTCAGTACGTGCTCGATCGTCCGTAAGCCGGAGGTACCGCCCGCGAAGGGACTCTGTCGATTTTCGACTTTTCGTACACCGGAGGTACCGCCCGCGAGCGAGTCAGTACGTGCTCGATCGTCCGTAAGCCGGAGGTACCGCCCGCGAAGGGACTCTGTCGATTTTCGACTTTTCGTACACCGGAGGTACCGCCCGCGAGCGAGTCAGTACGTGCTCGATCGTCCGTAAGCCGGAGGTACCGCCCGCGAAGGGACTCTGTCGATTTTCGACTTTTCGTACACCGGAGGTACCGCCCGCGAGCGAGTCAGTACGTGCTCGATCGTCCGTAAGCCGGAGGTACCGCCCGCGAAGGGACTCTGTCGATTTTCGACTTTTCGTACACCGGAGGTACCGCCCGCGAGCGAGTCAGTACGTGCTCGATCGTCCGTAAGCCGGAGGTACCGCCCGCGAAGGGACTCTGTCGATTTTCGACTTTTCGTACACCGGAGGTACCGCCCGCGAGCGAGTCAGTACGTGCTCGATCGTCCGTAAGCCGGAGGTACCGCCCGCGAAGGGACTCTGTCGATTTTCGACTTTTCGTACACCGGAGGTACCGCCCGCGAGCGAGTCAGTACGTGCTCGATCGTCCGTAAGCCGGAGGTACCGCCCGCGAAGGGACTCTGTCGATTTTCGACTTTTCGTACACCGGAGGTACCGCCCGCGAGCGAGTCAGTACGTGCTCGATCGTCCGTAAGCCGGAGGTACCGCCCGCGAAGGGACTCTGTCGATTTTCGACTTTTCGTACACCGGAGGTACCGCCCGCGAGCGAGTCAGTACGTGCTCGATCGTCCGTAAGCCGGAGGTACCGCCCGCGAAGGGACTCTGTCGATTTTCGACTTTTCGTACACCGGAGGTACCGCCCGCGAGCGAGTCAGTACGTGCTCGATCGTCCGTAAGCCGGAGGTACCGCCCGCGAAGGGACTCTGTCGATTTTCGACTTTTCGTACACCGGAGGTACCGCCCGCGAGCGAGTCAGTACGTGCTCGATCGTCCGTAAGCCGGAGGTACCGCCCGCGAAGGGACTCTGTCGATTTTCGACTTTTCGTACACCGGAGGTACCGCCCGCGAGCGAGTCAGTACGTGCTCGATCGTCCGTAAGCCGGAGGTACCGCCCGCGAAGGGACTCTGTCGATTTTCGACTTTTCGTACACCGGAGGTACCGCCCGCGAGCGAGTCAGTACGTGCTCGATCGTCCGTAAGCCGGAGGTACCGCCCGCGAAGGGACTCTGTCGATTTTCGACTTTTCGTACACCGGAGGTACCGCCCGCGAGCGAGTCAGTACGTGCTCGATCGTCCGTAAGCCGGAGGTACCGCCCGCGAAGGGACTCTGTCGATTTTCGACTTTTCGTACACCGGAGGTACCGCCCGCGAGCGAGTCAGTACGTGCTCGATCGTCCGTAAGCCGGAGGTACCGCCCGCGAAGGGACTCTGTCGATTTTCGACTTTTCGTACACCGGAGGTACCGCCCGCGAGCGAGTCAGTACGTGCTCGATCGTCCGTAAGCCGGAGGTACCGCCCGCGAAGGGACTCTGTCGATTTTCGACTTTTCGTACACCGGAGGTACCGCCCGCGAGCGAGTCAGTACGTGCTCGATCGTCCGTAAGCCGGAGGTACCGCCCGCGAAGGGACTCTGTCGATTTTCGACTTTTCGTACACCGGAGGTACCGCCCGCGAGCGAGTCAGTACGTGCTCGATCGTCCGTAAGCCGGAGGTACCGCCCGCGAAGGGACTCTGTCGATTTTCGACTTTTCGTACACCGGAGGTACCGCCCGCGAGCGAGTCAGTACGTGCTCGATCGTCCGTAAGCCGGAGGTACCGCCCGCGAAGGGACTCTGTCGATTTTCGACTTTTCGTACACCGGAGGTACCGCCCGCGAGCGAGTCAGTACGTGCTCGATCGTCCGTAAGCCGGAGGTACCGCCCGCGAAGGGACTCTGTCGATTTTCGACTTTTCGTACACCGGAGGTACCGCCCGCGAGCGAGTCAGTACGTGCTCGATCGTCCGTAAGCCGGAGGTACCGCCCGCGAAGGGACTCTGTCGATTTTCGACTTTTCGTACACCGGAGGTACCGCCCGCGAGCGAGTCAGTACGTGCTCGATCGTCCGTAAGCCGGAGGTACCGCCCGCGAAGGGACTCTGTCGATTTTCGACTTTTCGTACACCGGAGGTACCGCCCGCGAGCGAGTCAGTACGTGCTCGATCGTCCGTAAGCCGGAGGTACCGCCCGCGAAGGGACTCTGTCGATTTTCGACTTTTCGTACACCGGAGGTACCGCCCGCGAGCGAGTCAGTACGTGCTCGATCGTCCGTAAGCCGGAGGTACCGCCCGCGAAGGGACTCTGTCGATTTTCGACTTTTCGTACACCGGAGGTACCGCCCGCGAGCGAGTCAGTACGTGCTCGATCGTCCGTAAGCCGGAGGTACCGCCCGCGAAGGGACTCTGTCGATTTTCGACTTTTCGTACACCGGAGGTACCGCCCGCGAGCGAGTCAGTACGTGCTCGATCGTCCGTAAGCCGGAGGTACCGCCCGCGAAGGGACTCTGTCGATTTTCGACTTTTCGTACACCGGAGGTACCGCCCGCGAGCGAGTCAGTACGTGCTCGATCGTCCGTAAGCCGGAGGTACCGCCCGCGAAGGGACTCTGTCGATTTTCGACTTTTCGTACACCGGAGGTACCGCCCGCGAGCGAGTCAGTACGTGCTCGATCGTCCGTAAGCCGGAGGTACCGCCCGCGAAGGGACTCTGTCGATTTTCGACTTTTCGTACACCGGAGGTACCGCCCGCGAGCGAGTCAGTACGTGCTCGATCGTCCGTAAGCCGGAGGTACCGCCCGCGAAGGGACTCTGTCGATTTTCGACTTTTCGTACACCGGAGGTACCGCCCGCGAGCGAGTCAGTACGTGCTCGATCGTCCGTAAGCCGGAGGTACCGCCCGCGAAGGGACTCTGTCGATTTTCGACTTTTCGTACACCGGAGGTACCGCCCGCGAGCGAGTCAGTACGTGCTCGATCGTCCGTAAGCCGGAGGTACCGCCCGCGAAGGGACTCTGTCGATTTTCGACTTTTCGTACACCGGAGGTACCGCCCGCGAGCGAGTCAGTACGTGCTCGATCGTCCGTAAGCCGGAGGTACCGCCCGCGAAGGGACTCTGTCGATTTTCGACTTTTCGTACACCGGAGGTACCGCCCGCGAGCGAGTCAGTACGTGCTCGATCGTCCGTAAGCCGGAGGTACCGCCCGCGAAGGGACTCTGTCGATTTTCGACTTTTCGTACACCGGAGGTACCGCCCGCGAGCGAGTCAGTACGTGCTCGATCGTCCGTAAGCCGGAGGTACCGCCCGCGAAGGGACTCTGTCGATTTTCGACTTTTCGTACACCGGAGGTACCGCCCGCGAGCGAGTCAGTACGTGCTCGATCGTCCGTAAGCCGGAGGTACCGCCCGCGAAGGGACTCTGTCGATTTTCGACTTTTCGTACACCGGAGGTACCGCCCGCGAGCGAGTCAGTACGTGCTCGATCGTCCGTAAGCCGGAGGTACCGCCCGCGAAGGGACTCTGTCGATTTTCGACTTTTCGTACACCGGAGGTACCGCCCGCGAGCGAGTCAGTACGTGCTCGATCGTCCGTAAGCCGGAGGTACCGCCCGCGAAGGGACTCTGTCGATTTTCGACTTTTCGTACACCGGAGGTACCGCCCGCGAGCGAGTCAGTACGTGCTCGATCGTCCGTAAGCCGGAGGTACCGCCCGCGAAGGGACTCTGTCGATTTTCGACTTTTCGTACACCGGAGGTACCGCCCGCGAGCGAGTCAGTACGTGCTCGATCGTCCGTAAGCCGGAGGTACCGCCCGCGAAGGGACTCTGTCGATTTTCGACTTTTCGTACACCGGAGGTACCGCCCGCGAGCGAGTCAGTACGTGCTCGATCGTCCGTAAGCCGGAGGTACCGCCCGCGAAGGGACTCTGTCGATTTTCGACTTTCCGAAAGCCGGAGGTACCGCCCGCGAAGGGACTCTGTCGATTTTCGACTTTTCGTACACCGGAGGTACCGCCCGCGAGCGAGTCAGTACGTGCTCGATCGTCCGTAAGCCGGAGGTACCGCCCGCGAAGGGACTCTGTCGATTTTCGACTTTTCGTACACCGGAGGTACCGCCCGCGAGCGAGTCAGTACGTGCTCGATCGTCCGTAAGCCGGAGGTACCGCCCGCGAAGGGACTCTGTCGATTTTCGACTTTTCGTACACCGGAGGTACCGCCCGCGAGCGAGTCAGTACGTGCTCGATCGTCCGTAAGCCGGAGGTACCGCCCGCGAAGGGACTCTGTCGATTTTCGACTTTTCGTACACCGGAGGTACCGCCCGCGAGCGAGTCAGTACGTGCTCGATCGTCCGTAAGCCGGAGGTACCGCCCGCGAAGGGACTCTGTCGATTTTCGACTTTCCGTAAGCCGGAGGTACCGCCCGCGAAGGGACTCTGTCGATTTTCGACTTTTCGTACACCGGAGGTACCGCCCGCGAGCGAGTCAGTACGTGCTCGATCGTCCGTAAGCCGGAGGTACCGCCCGCGAAGGGACTCTGTCGATTTTCGACTTTTCGTACACCGGAGGTACCGCCCGCGAGCGAGTCAGTACGTGCTCGATCGTCCGTAAGCCGGAGGTACCGCCCGCGAAGGGACTCTGTCGATTTTCGACTTTTCGTACACCGGAGGTACCGCCCGCGAGCGAGTCAGTACGTGCTCGATCGTCCGTAAGCCGGAGGTACCGCCCGCGAAGGGACTCTGTCGATTTTCGACTTTCCGTAAGACGGAGGTACCGCCCGCGAAGGGACTCTGTCGATTTTCGACTTTTCGTACACCGGAGGTACCGCCCGCGAGCGAGTCAGTACGTGCTCGATCGTCCGTAAGCCGGAGGTACCGCCCGCGAAGGGACTCTGTCGATTTTCGACTTTTCGTACACCGGAGGTACCGCCCGCGAGCGAGTCAGTACGTGCTCGATCGTCCGTAAGCCGGAGGTACCGCCCGCGAAGGGACTCTGTCGATTTTCGACTTTTCGTACACCGGAGGTACCGCCCGCGAGCGAGTCAGTACGTGCTCGATCGTCCGTAAGCCGGAGGTACCGCCCGCGAAGGGACTCTGTCGATTTTCGACTTTTCGTACACCGGAGGTACCGCCCGCGAGCGAGTCAGTACGTGCTCGATCGTCCGTAAGCCGGAGGTACCGCCCGCGAAGGGACTCTGTCGATTTTCGACTTTTCGTACACCGGAGGTACCGCCCGCGAGCGAGTCAGTACGTGCTCGATCGTCCGTAAGCCGGAGGTACCGCCCGCGAAGGGACTCTGTCGATTTTCGACTTTTCGTACACCGGAGGTACCGCCCGCGAGCGAGTCAGTACGTGCTCGATCGTCCGTAAGCCGGAGGTACCGCCCGCGAAGGGACTCTGTCGATTTTCGACTTTTCGTACACCGGAGGTACCGCCCGCGAAGGGACTCTGTCGATTTTCGACTTTTCGTACACCGGAGGTACCGCCCGCGAGCGAGTCAGTACGTGCTCGATCGTCCGTAAGCCGGAGGTACCGCCCGCGAAGGGACTCTGTCGATTTTCGACTTTTCGTAAACCGGAGGTACCGCCCGCGAGCGAGTCAGTACGTGCTCGATCGTCCGTAAGTCGGAGGTACCGCCCGCGAAGGGACTCTGTCGATTTTCGACTTTTCGTACACCGGAGGTACCGCCCGCGAAGGGACTCTGTCGATTTTCGACTTTTCGTACACCGGAGGTACCGCCCGCGAGCGAGTCAGTACGTGCTCGATCGTCCGTAAGCCGGAGGTACCGCCCGCGAAGGGACTCTGTCGATTTTCGACTTTTCGTACACCGGAGGTACCGCCCGCGAGCGAGTCAGTACGTGCTCGATCGTCCGTAAGCCGGAGGTACCGCCCGCGAAGGGACTCTGTCGATTTTCGACTTTTCGTACACCGGAGGTACCGCCCGCGAGCGAGTCAGTACGTGCTCGATCGTCCGTAAGCCGGAGGTACCGCCCGCGAAGGGACTCTGTCGATTTTCGACTTTTCGTACACCGGAGGTACCGCCCGCGAGCGAGTCAGTACGTGCTCGATCGTCCGTAAGCCGGAGGTACCGCCCGCGAAGGGACTCTGTCGATTTTCGACTTTTCGTACACCGGAGGTACCGCCCGCGAGCGAGTCAGTACGTGCTCGATCGTCCGTAAGCCGGAGGTACCGCCCGCGAAGGGACTCTGTCGATTTTCGACTTTTCGTACACCGGAGGTACCGCCCGCGAGCGAGTCAGTACGTGCTCGATCGTCCGTAAGCCGGAGGTACCGCCCGCGAAGGGACTCTGTCGATTTTCGACTTTTCGTACACCGGAGGTACCGCCCGCGAGCGAGTCAGTACGTGCTCGATCGTCCGTAAGCCGGAGGTACCGCCCGCGAAGGGACTCTGTCGATTTTCGACTTTTCGTACACCGGAGGTACCGCCCGCGAGCGAGTCAGTACGTGCTCGATCGTCCGTAAGCCGGAGGTACCGCCCGCGAAGGGACTCTGTCGATTTTCGACATTCCGTAAGCCGGAGGTACCGCCCGCGAAGGGACTCTGTCGATTTTCGACTTTTCGTTCACCGGAGGTACCGCCCGCGAGCGAGTCAGTACGTGCTCGATCGTCCGTAAGCCGGAGGTACCGCCCGCGAAGGGACTCTGTCGATTTTCGACTTTTCGTACACCGGAGGTACCGCCCGCGAGCGAGTCAGTACGTGCTCGATCGTCCGTAAGCCGGAGGTACCGCCCGCGAAAGGACTCTGTCGATTTTCGACTTTTCGTACACCGGAGGTACCGCCCGCGAGCGAGTCAGTACGTGCTCGATCGTCCGTAAGCCGGAGGTACCGCCCGCGAAGGGACTCTGTCGATTTTCGACTTTTCGTACACCGGAGGTACCGCCCGCGAGCGAGTCAGTACGTGCTCGATCGTCCGTAAGTCGGAGGTACCGCCCGCGAAGGGACTCTGTCGATTTTCGACTTTCGTACACCGGAGGTACCGCCCGCGAGCGAGTCAGTACGTGCTCGATCGTCCGTAAGCCGGAGGTACCGCCCGCGAAGGGACTCTGTCGATTTTCGACTTTTCGTACACCGGAGGTACCGCCCGCGAGCGAGTCAGTACGTGCTCGATCGTCCGTAAGCCGGAGGTACCGCCCGCGAAGGGACTCTGTCGATTTTCGACTTTTCGTACACCGGAGGTACCGCCCGCGAGCGAGTCAGTACGTGCTCGATCGTCCGTAAGCCGGAGGTACCGCCCGCGAAGGGACTCTGTCGATTTTCGACTTTCCGTAAGACTGAGGTACCGCCCGCGAAGGGACTCTGTCGATTTTCGACTTTTCGTTCACCGGAGGTACCGCCCGCGAGCGAGTCAGTACGTGCTCGATCGTCCGTAAGCCGGAAGTACCTCCCGCGAAGGGACTCTGTCGATTTTCGACTTTTCGTACACCGGAGGTACCGCCCGCGAGCGAGTCAGTACGTGCTCGATCGTCCGTAAGCCGGAGGTACCGCCCGCGAAGGGACTCTGTCGATTTTCGACTTTTCGTACACCGGAGGTACCGCCCGCGAGCGAGTCAGTACGTGCTCGATCGTCCGTAAGCCGGAGGTACCGCCCGCGAAGGGACTCTGTCGATTTTCGACTTTTCGTACACCGGAGGTACCGCCCGCGAGCGAGTCAGTACGTGCTCGATCGTCCGTAAGCCGGAGGTACCGCCCGCGAAGGGACTCTGTCGATTTTCGACTTTTCGTAAACCGGAGGTACCGCCCGCGAGCGAGTCAGTACGTGCTCGATCGTCCGTAAGTCGGAGGTACCGCCCGCGAAGGGACTCTTTCGATTTTCGACTTTTCGTACACCGGAGGTACCACCCGCGAAGGGACTCTGTCGATTTTCGACTTTTCGTACACCGGAGGTACCGCCCGCGAGCGAGACAGTACGTGCTCGATCGTCCGTAAGCCGGAGGTACCGCCCGCGAAGGGACTCTGTCGATTTTCGACTTTTCGTACACCGGAGGTACCGCCCGCGAGCGAGTCAGTACGTGCTCGATCGTCCGTAAGCCGGAGGTACCGCCCGCGAAGGGACTCTGTCGATTTTCGACTTTTCGTACACCGGAGGTACCGCCCGCGAGCGAGTCAGTACGTGCTCGATCGTCCGTAAGCCGGAGGTACCGCCCGCGAAGGGACTCTGTCGATTTTCGACTTTTCGTACACCGGAGGTACCGCCCGCGAGCGAGTCAGTACGTGCTCGATCGTCCGTAAACCGGAGGTACCGCCCGCGAAGGGACTCTGTCGATTTTCGACTTTTCGTACACCGGAGGTACCGCCCGCGAGCGAGTCAGTACGTGCTCGATCGTCCGTAAGCCGGAGGTACCGCCCGCGAAGGGACTCTGTCGATTTTCGACTTTTCGTACACCGGAGGTACCGCCCGCGAGCGAGTCAGTACGTGCTCGATCGTCCGTAAGCCGGAGGTACCGCCCGCGAAGGGACTCTGTCGATTTTCGATTTTTCGTACACCGGAGGTACCGCCCGCGAGCGAGTCAGTACGTGCTCGATCGTCCGTAAACCGGAGGTACCGCCCGCGAAGGGACTCTGTCGATTTTCGACATTCCGTAAGCCGAAGGTACCGACCGCGAAAGGACTCTGTCGATTTTCGTCTTTTCGTTCACCGGAGGTACCGCCCGCGAGCGAGTCAGTACGTGCTCGATCGTCCGTAAGTCGGAGGTACCGCCCGCGTAGGGACTCTTTCGATTTTCGACTTTTTCGTACACCGGAGGTACCGCCCGCGGGCGAGTCATTACGTGCTCGATCGTCAGTAAGGCGGAGGTACCGCCCGCAAAGGGACTCTGTCGATTTACGACTTTTCGTAAGACGGAGGTACCGCCCGCGAAGGGACTCTGTCGATTTTCGACTTTTCGTACACCGGAGGTACCGCCCGCGAGCGAGTCAGTACGTGCTCGATCGTCCGTAAGCCGGAGGTACCGCCCGCGAAGGGACTCTGTCGATTTTCGACTTTTCGTACACCGGAGGTACCGCCCGCGAGCGAGTCAGTACGTGCTCGATCGTCCGTAAGCCGGAGGTACCGCCCGCGAAGGGACTCTGTCGATTTTCGACTTTTCGTACACCGGAGGTACCGCCCGCGAGCGAGTCAGTACGTGCTCGATCGTCCGTAAGCCGGAGGTACCGCCCGCGAAGGGACTCTGTCGATTTTCGACTTTTCGTACACCGGAGGTACCGCCCGCGAGCGAGTCAGTACGTGCTCGATCGTCCGTAAGCCGGAGGTACCGCCCGCGAAGGGACTCTGTCGATTTTCGACTTTTCGTACACCGGAGGTACCGCCCGCGAGCGAGTCAGTACGTGCTCGATCGTCCGTAAGCCGGAGGTACCGCCCGCGAAGGGACTCTGTCGATTTTCGACTTTTCGTACACCGGAGGTACCGCCCGCGAGCGAGTCAGTACGTGCTCGATCGTCCGTAAGCCGGAGGTACCGCCCGCGAAGGGACTCTGTCGATTTTCGACTTTTCGTACACCGGAGGTACCGCCCGCGAGCGAGTCAGTACGTGCTCGATCGTCCGTAAGCCGGAGGTACCGCCCGCGAAGGGACTCTGTCGATTTTCGACTTTTCGTACACCGGAGGTACCGCCCGCGAGCGAGTCAGTACGTGCTCGATCGTCCGTAAACCGGAGGTACCGCCCGCGAAAGGACTCTGTCGATTTTCGACTTTTCGTACACCGGAGGTACCGCCCGCGAGCGAGTCAGTACGTGCTCGATCGTCCGTAAGCCGGAGGTACCGCCCGCGAAGGGACTCTGTCGATTTTCGACTTTTCGTACACCGGAGGTACCGCCCGCGAGCGAGTCAGTACGTGCTCGATCGTCCGTAAGTCGGAGGTACCGCCCGCGAAGGGACTCTGTCGATTTTCGACTTTTCGTACACCGGAGGTACCGCCCGCGAGCGAGTCAGTACGTGCTCGATCGTCCGTAAGCCGGAGGTACCGCCCGCAAAGGGACTCTGTCGATTTTCGACTTTTCGTACACCGGAGGTACCGCCCGCGAGCGAGTCAGTACGTGCTCGATCGTCCGTAAGCCGGAGGTACCGCCCGCAAAGGGACTCTGTCGATTTTCGACTTTTCGTACACCGGAGGTACCGCCCGCGAGCGAGTCAGTACGTGCTCGATCGTCCGTAAGCCGGTGGTACCGCCCGCGAAGGGACTATGTCGATTTTCGACTTTCCGTAAGACTGAGGTACCGCCCGCGAAGGGACTCTGTCGATTTTCGACTTTTCGTTCACCGGAGGTACCGCCCGCGAGCGAGTCAGTACGTGCTCGATCGTCCGTAAGCCGGAGGTACCTCCCGCGAAGGGACTTTGTCGATTTTCGACTTTTCGTACACCGGAGGTACCGCCCGCGAGCGAGTCAGTACGTGCTCGATCGTCCGTAAGCCGGAGGTACCGCCCGCGAAGGGACTCTGTCGATTTTCGACTTTTCGTACACCGGAGGTACCGCCCGCGAGCGAGTCAGTACGTGCTCGATCGTCCGTAAGCCGGAGGTACCGCCCGCGAAGGGACTCTGTCGATTTTCGACTTTTCGTACACCGGAGGTACCGCCCGCGAGCGAGTCAGTACGTGCTCGATCGTCCGTAAGCCGGAGGTACCGCCCGCGAAGGGACTCTGTCGATTTTCGACTTTTCGTACACCGGAGGTACCGCCCGCGAGCGAGTCAGTACGTGCTCGATCGTCCGTAAGCCGGAGGTACCGCCTGCGAAGGGACTCTGTCGATTTTCGACTTTTCGTACACCGGAGGTACCACCCGCGAAGGGACTCTGTCGATTTTCGACTTTTCGTACACCGGAGGTACCGCCCGCGAGCGAGACAGTACGTGCTCGATCGTCCGTAAGCCGGAGGTACCGCCCGCGAAGGGACTCTGTCGATTTTCGACTTTTCGTACACCGGAGGTACCGCCCGCGAGCGAGTCAGTACGTGCTCGATCGTCCGTAAGCCGGAGGTACCGCCCGCGAAGGGACTCTGTCGATTTTCGACTTTTCGTACACCGGAGGTACCGCCCGCGAGCGAGTCAGTACGTGCTCGATCGTCCGTAAGCCGGAGGTACCGCCCGCGAAGGGACTCTGTCGATTTTCGACTTTTCGTACACCGGAGGTACCGCCCGCGAGCGAGTCAGTACGTGCTCGATCGTCCGTAAGCCGGAGGTACCGCCCGCGAAGGGACTCTGTCGATTTTCGACTTTTCGTACACCGGAGGTACCGCCCGCGAGCGAGTCAGTACGTGCTCGATCGTCCGTAAGCCGGAGGTACCGCCCGCGAAGGGACTCTGTCGATTTTCGACTTTTCGTACACCGGAGGTACCGCCCGCGAGCGAGTCAGTACGTGCTCGATCGTCCGTAAGCCGGAGGTACCGCCCGCGAAGGGACTCTTTCGATTTTCGACTTTTCGTACACCGGAGGTACCGCCCGCGAGCGAGTCAGTACGTGCTCGATCGTCCGTAAGCCGGAGGTACCGCCCGCGAAGGGACTCTGTCGATTTTCGACTTTTCGTACACCGGAGGTACCGCCCGCGAGCGAGTCAGTACGTGCTCGATCGTCCGTAAGCCGGAGGTACCGCCCGCGAAGGGACTCTGTCGATTTTCGACATTCCGTAAGCCGAAGGTACCGACCGCGAAAGGACTCTGTCGATTTTCGACTTTTCGTACACCGGAGGTACCGCCCGCGAGCGAGTCAGTACGTGCTCGATCGTCCGTAAGTCGGAGGTACCGCCCGCGAAGGGACTCTGTCGATTTTCGACTTTTCGTACACCGGAGGTACCGCCCGCGAGCGAGTCAGTACGTGCTCGATCGTCCGTAAGGCGGAGGTACCGCCCGCGAAGGGACTCTGTCGATTTTCGACTTTTCGTACACCGGAGGTACCGCCCGCGAGCGAGTCAGTACGTGCTCGATCGTCCGTAAGCCGGAGGTACCGCCTGCGAAGGGACTCTGTCGATTTTCGACTTTTCGTACACCGGAGGTACCGCCCGCGAGCGAGTCAGTACGTGCTCGATCGTCCGTAAGCCGGAGGTACCGCCCGCGAAGGGACTCTGTCGATTTTCGACTTTTCGTACACCGGAGGTACCGCCCGCGAGCGAGTCAGTACGTGCTCGATCGTCCGTAAGCTGGAGGTACCGCCCGCGAAGGGACTCTGTCGATTTTCGACTTTTCGTACACCGGAGGTACCGCCCGCGAGCGAGTCAGTACGTGCTCGATCGTCCGTAAGCCGGAGGTACCGCCCGCGAAGGGACTCTGTCGATTTTCGACTTTTCGTAAACCGGAGGTACCGCCCGCGAGCGAGTCAGTACGTGCTCGATCGTCCGTAAGTCGGAGGTACCGCCCGCGAAGGGACTCTGTCGATTTTCGTTTTTTCGTACACCGGAGGTACCACCCGCGAAGGGACTCTGTAGATTTTCGACTTTTCGTACACCGGAGGTACCGCCCGCGAGCGAGTCAGTACGTGCTCGATCGTCCGTAAGCCGGAGGTACCGCCCGCGAAGGGACTCTGTCGATTTTCGACTTTTCGTAAACCGGAGGTACCGCCCGCGAGCGAGTCAGTACGTGCTCGATCGTCCGTAAGTCGGAGGTACCGCCCGCGAAGGGACTCTGTCGATTTTCGACTTTTCGTACACCGGAGGTACCGCCCGCGAGCGAGTCAGTACGTGCTCGATCGTCCGTAAGCCGGAGGTACCGCCCGCGAAGGGACTCTGTCGATTTTCGACTTTTCGTACACCGGAGGTACCGCCCGCGAGCGAGTCAGTACGTGCTCGATCGTCCGTAAGACGGAGGTACCGCCCGCGAAGGGACTCTGTCGATTTTCGACTTTTCGTACACCGGAGGTACCGCCCGCGAGCGAGTCAGTACGTGCTCGATCGTCCGTAAGACGGAGGTACCGCCCGCGAAGGGACTCTGTCGATTTTCGACTTTTCGTACACCGGAGGTACCGCCCGCGAGCGAGTCAGTACGTGCTCGATCGTCCGTAAGCCGGAGGTACCGCCCGCGAAGGGACTCTGTCGATTTTCGACTTTTCGTACACCGGAGGTACCGCCCGCGAGCGAGTCAGTACGTGCTCGATCGTCCGTAAGCCGGAGGTACCGCCCGCGAAGGGACTCTGTCGATTTTCGACTTTTCGTACACCGGAGGTACCGCCCGCGAGCGAGTCAGTACGTGCTCGATCGTCCGTAAGCCGGAGGTACCGCCCGCGAAGGGACTCTGTCGATTTTCGACTTTTCGTACACCGGAGGTACCGCCCGCGAGCGAGTCAGTACGTGCTCGATCGTCCGTAAGTCGGAGGTACCGCCCGCGAAGGGACTCTGTCGATTTTCGACTTTTCGTACACCGGAGGTACCGCCCGCGAGCGAGTCAGTACGTGCTCGATCGTCCGTAAGCCGGAGGTACCGCCCGCGAAGGGACTCTGTCGATTTTCGACTTTTCGTACACCGGAGGTACCGCCCGCGAGCGAGTCAGTACGTGCTCGATCGTCCGTAAGCCGGAGGTACCGCCCGCGAAGGGACTCTGTCGATTTTCGACTTTTCGTACACCGGAGGTACCGCCCGCGAGCGAGTCAGTACGTGCTCGATCGTCCGTAAGCCGGAGGTACCGCCCGCGAAGGGACTCTGTCGATTTTCGACTTTTCGTACACCGGAGGTACCGCCCGCGAGCGAGTCAGTACGTGCTCGATCGTCCGTAAGCCGGAGGTACCGCCCGCGAAGGGACTCTGTCGATTTTCGACTTTTCGTACACCGGAGGTACCGCCCGCGAGCGAGTCAGTACGTGCTCGATCGTCCGTAAGCCGGAGGTACCGCCCGCGAAGGGACTCTGTCGATTTTCGACTTTTCGTACACCGGAGGTACCGCCCGCGAGCGAGTCAGTACGTGCTCGATCGTCCGTAAGCCGGAGGTACCGCCCGCGAAGGGACTCTGTCGATTTTCGACTTTTCGTACACCGGAGGTACCGCCCGCGAGCGAGACAGTACGTGCTCGATCGTCCGTAAGCCGGAGGTACCGCCCGCGAAGGGACTCTGTCGATTTTCGACTTTTCGTAAACCGGAGGTACCGCCCGCGAGCGAGTCAGTACGTGCTCGATCGTCCGTAAGCCGGAGGTACCGCCCGCGAAGGGACTCTGTCGATTTTCGACTTTTCGTACACCGGAGGTACCGCCCGCGAGCGAGTCAGTACGTGCTCGATCGTCCGTAAGCCGGAGGTACCGCCCGCGAAGGGACTCTGTCGATTTTCGACTTTTCGTACACCGGAGGTACCGCCCGCGAGCGAGTCAGTACGTGCTCGATCGTCCGTAAGCCGGAGGTACCGCCCGCGAAGGGACTCTGTCGATTTTCGACTTTTCGTACACCGGAGGTACCGCCCGCGAGCGAGTCAGTACGTGCTCGATCGTCCGTAAGCCGGAGGTACCGCCCGCGAAGGGACTCTGTCGATTTTCGACTTTTCGTACACCGGAGGTACCGCCCGCGAGCGAGTCAGTACGTGCTCGATCGTCCGTAAGCCGGAGGTACCGCCCGCGAAGGGACTCTGTCGATTTTCGACTTTTCGTACACCGGAGGTACCGCCCGCGAGCGAGTCAGTACGTGCTCGATCGTCCGTAAGCCGGAGGTACCGCCCGCGAAGGGACTCTGTCGATTTTCGACTTTTCGTACACCGGAGGTACCGCCCGCGAGCGAGTCAGTACGTGCTCGATCGTCCGTAAGCCGGAGGTACCGCCCGCGAAGGGACTCTGTCGATTTTCGACTTTTCGTACACCGGAGGTACCGCCCGCGAGCGAGTCAGTACGTGCTCGATCGTCCGTAAGCCGGAGGTACCGCCCGCGAAAGGGACTCTGTCGATTTTCGACTTTTCGTACACCGGAGGTACCGCCCGCGAGCGAGTCAGTACGTGCTCGATCGTCCGTAAGTCGGAGGTACCGCCCGCGAAGGGACTCTGTCGATTTTCGAC
>JAXRKO010000938.1:0-24929 GCA_037039905.1 Formica aserva
GCATCTCATGGAAGAGAGGCACCTCTTTTCTACGGATGCTTCGAAGGAAGAGTCCGGGGATTACGTCGGAATGGGCATCTACTCCCCCTTCCCGCATATGGAGAGAAAATTTAGATTAGATGATTGTTCTTCCGTGTTCTCAGGCGAATGCATCGCTATCGTTCATGCGGTGGAATTCATCCTGGAAAGCGGTATTGAGAGGGCAATGGTCCTCACGGACTCCCGCAGTGTGGTTGATGTCATTTCCAACAACAAAATTGATAGGGACCACAACTATCTCATTTTAGTTTTGAAAAATAAGCTGAGGTCGGCGTTCCTTCAGGGAATAGACATAATCCTCACTTGGATTCCGGCCCATGTCGGCATACGGGGTAATGAGACGGCTGATCGTCTTGCTAGAGAGGCTTTGAGGGGAGGCGAGCCCTCGGGTTATCTCCCCCCCCCCACTCGGACTTTTATTCCATCCCGCGTAAAGATTACATCGAGGCGGTCGGGGGCTTTCTTGCAGACCAATCGGGTCACAAGGGCTCCCAATATTTCGAACTCTATTCGCCTTTTTCCCCCGATCCTTGGTTCGCTAAGTCGAGTTTGAACTTGAGCCGCCTTGAAATAACAACAATTAGTCGGATCCGATCAAATCATTAGAATCTTAATTACAGCTTAAACAGATGTAACATTGTGGAATCCCCCGCTTGTAACTGCGGGGAACCAAGGCAGGACATAGGCTACTTTTCTCTGGTCCTGCCCGTTAGTTGAGCACCATCGTGGCCAGCTCCTCCGCTCCATCCAGCGGAGCCTGGGAGTTCTTCCACCGTACGACGTATTTGTCCTCCTTAAGGATCCCACCTGTGGTGTGATTGCGCCTATTGTTTCCTTCCTTAAAAGGTGCGACATTTCGATTTGACGTTTGACCGTTTGACTTTCGCGCGCATGCACGCCTTCCCCCTCCTGGAATGCTGGGGCGAGATGGAAACATGAAGGAAGGAAATCTGGCAGCATGAACATTTGTTCCTTGCCAACAAAATAAATAAAGAAGAAGAAGAAAAACGGCAGCGTGGCGACTCTTATTCTTCTCTCTAATAATACGTATCAAGCGGTACGCGGTAGCATCGCGACGTCAAGATATAATAACGTTATAAGGTTAATGTTCGCGACGTCAAGATATAATAACATTATAAGGTTAATGTTATATTTGAATCTGCTGCAGAAAATATATTTGTTCCTATCGAGTAAGTAGATTGAAATTTTGTATATATGTCTGCTTATATATGTTTATTTATTGTTTTATAAGTATATTATTTCTTGATTATATCTGAATATTGTCTAAATTATAGCGCTTATTTGCAGGATAAAGCAAAATCAATCAATCCTTTCAAGAAGGCCGGTATACTTTTAGCTGAGATTTCTTCAGCTGGAATTGCATACGGTCTTATACCGTATGCAATTCCAGCTGAAGAACTTTGCTAAATATCGTAACATATTGGGTTATAGAGATTTGGCAGTAACAGACAGTAAGTACAATATAGTAGCACATATAAAACATTCAGTAGCACATATTACGTGTAATATTATATAATAGCATGTTGCAATGTGAGATATATATTCATAAGTTTTATGAATATTATCAGAGAGAAATCACTGATATTATTACATTTTTGATAAAATCGTAGGAATTTACAAGTTTTACATCACAACTATATAATCAAAAATATAATAATGTCAGTGATTTCTCTCTGATAATGTTCATAAAACTTATGAATATATATCTCGCATTGCAACATGCTATTATAATATTACACGTATGCAAAGGAAGCCAAAGTATTCATACGTGGTATTTATTTATTATTCTCAAAGTGGATCTTACTGCAACAAAATTTTGATTGTTTTAATTTATTAATCTGTTCATCAGTATACATACATAGTATGTATACTTTAGCTTTCTTTATACGTATAACTATATTACATTATTTAAGAAAAAGAAAAACCTATGATAATTATATATCACATTACACAACATGCTATTGCAATATTAGTTATACATATGCGAAGAAAGCCAAAGTATACATACGTAGTATTTATTATTTTCAAAGTGAATCTTATTGCAACAAAATTTTAATCGCTCTAATTTATTAGTCCGTTTGTCAGTATATACAGGGTGATTCAAAACAACCTTCTGTCCTTACAATGTCATATACCTGACTCAATTCTAAGACGATTTTTCCTTTGCCAAAATTTTTTCCGAGGCTTAGTTTTCAAATTATAAGCCAAAATAGTTAACGAATTACGGGCCGCGTACGCGAGGCAGGCAGGGACGGCGCAACTCACCGTCCGATGCTGGTGATTACGTGGGCGCTCGCTGCGATCAACTGTTTGCTACATGCGATGGGGTGTATGTGTGAGAGAGAATGTATACGCGTATACACACATTCTTTCTCTCCCTCTCTCTCTCTCTCTGTCTTTCTCTTTTATACCCATCGCATGTAGCAAACAGCTGATCGCACACACGCACTTTCTTTCTCTCTCTCTCTCTCTTTCTCTCACTCACTGACTCTTACCTTGTATGTAGAGATTCGTTGCCCTCATACGACTCGATAAATAATATTTCCGTGTGACACAACGAGTAACTAGCAAACTTTTTTTTACTCGCAAATTGTACCACTTACCGAGCTTTTACGAATTAATCCACGCACTTTATCGATAAACTGAATTTATTAACGATTATAACGGTTAATCACAATCTACCGATTACTACCGATTAATTATTAAAATAACTCGAAGAAAGAAACACGTTATTCGATGCGGAGACTGCGCGACGACAACAAGCAGGTTAAGTCGGTACTAGCGTTGCCGGCTGCCGGCTGCCGAACGACTGAATGTATCACATTACGCGTGATCGACGCGGACGCTATCATGTGTCCTGTGATCGGCTAAAGCTTCGACATTGTAAATTCGATAGTTTCGAAAATATGAAACTATAAAATATGAAAATATAATGACGTATAATAACATCGTTTTTTTTTTGAATAATTTAACTTATTACTCGTCTTGCCTTTTTTCGCAAGCGAGACAAATTATTTTTATGTCTCTGCGAATACAAGGTGTTCCACGTAGAAATGTGTTGGTCGCTCTGAAAAGAGCGGATTGTCTTTGGTCGCTCTGAAAAGAGCGGATTAGTTTAAAGTCGAAAAAATTTTATAATAGGTGCTCAAAATGACCACGATCCATCCTAACGCAAGCTCTCATGCGTTTTAATAAATTTTTTTCGACGTTCTCCATTATTTCTTCGTCGATATTCCAAATTGCATGTCGCAATCTTGTATGTAGATCATCGACATCCTCGGGAAGCGTTTTGTAAATGTCTTCCTTACAATATCCCCATAAAAAAATCTAATGGGTTGAGATCCGGTGATCTTGCAGGCCAACGTATTGGGCAATACCGACCCATCCAACGTCCAGGAAACTGCTCGTTTAAATAATTTGTAACGATCCTGGCGTTGTGTGGCCCAGCACCATCTTGTTGAAACACGATCTTGTTTCTCTCTAATAATGATACTTCTTCTAAAAAATCTGGCAGATTTTCTTCCAAAAATTCCAGATATGTTTGGCCAGTTAAAATATCTGGAAGGATAACTGGACCAAGTATTTCGGTCCCCATTATTCCAGCCCACACATTTATTTTCCAACGAGTTTGGAAGTTTCTTAATCGCGTGACTCTGGGATTTTCTTCGCTCCAAAAATGCATGTTATGCGAATTGAAAATTCCCTCTCGTGTGAATAACGATTCATCGCTGAATATCACACGAGAAGAGTATCTGGGATTTCGATTTACTTTCCTCAGAAAATTTTCGCAAAACGTACGTCTCGCTTGAAAATCTTCTGGTCGCAAATCTTGCACGCATGTGTAGTGATATGCGTGCAACTTTTCTTCTTTCAATATTCTTTGCACAGTTGCATAAGATAAATCGTGTTCTCGAGCAACCACCCGAATACTCGTTTCGGGTTTATGCTCGAAAGCACGTATAATTTGCTCCGTGTTCTGCAAATTTCTTGCATCGCGATTTCTCCCAGTGTCGCGTTTATTTGAAAGGACACTGCCAGTCTTGTGTAGCCTCTGAGCTGCTGCAAGTATGACGTGAGCCGATGGATGTCTTTCTCGATTTGGGTATAATTCGGCATATCGTCTTGCAGCTAAGTAATGCTGTCCTTGACATTCGCCAAGTGCCATCAGCATATCGTAATATTCTTTGTTTGTGTATGCTGCCATTTCGTCCTCTTAACGCTTCTAATAATCGAAGGATTATTGATCTTATTATCGATCGCTTTATCCTATTTATACGATCCTCGCGGGGGGTCGATACCCCCTCCGCGCCTCCCGCAACAAGAGTAAAAGAGAAAGACAGAGAGAGAGAGAGAGAGAGAGAGAGAGAGAGAGAGAGAGAGAGTGCGTGTGTGCGATCATCTGTTTGCTACACGCGATGGGTGTAAAAGAGAAAGACAGAGAGAGAGAGAGAGAGAGAGAGTGCGTGTGTGCGATCAGCTGTTTGCTACACGTGATGGGTGTAAAAGAGAAAGACAGAAAGAGAGAGAAAGAGAGTGCGTGTATGCGATCAACTGTTTGCTACATGCAATGGGTGTAAAAGAGAAAGACAGAGAGAGAGAGAGAAAGGGCGTGTGTGCGATCAGCTATTTGCTACATGCGATGGGTATAAAAGAGAAAAACAGAGAGAGAGAGAGAGAGAGAGAGAGAGAGAGAGAGAGAGAGAGAGAGAGATGTGTGTATACGCGTATACATTCTCTCTCACACATACACCCCATCGCATGTAGCAAACAGTTGATCGCTGCGAGCGCCCACGTAATCACCAGCATCGGACGGTGAGTTGCGCCGTCCCTGCCTGCCTCGAGTACGCGGCCCGTAATTTGTTAACTATTTTGGCTTATAATTTGAAAATTAAGCCTCGGAAAAAATTTTGGCAAAGGAAAAATCGTCTTAGAATTGAGTCAGGTATATGACATTGTAAGGACAGAAGGATGTTTTGAATCACCCTGTATACGTAGTATATGTATATTTTGGCTTTCTTTGCATACATATTGAAAGACAGAAAGACGAATTAAGTGTGTCTTGAAAAAAACTATATTTAATTATATGTTTGTGTAAAATAAAAAGAACAATTATAACTTTTATATATATATTAAATTTTTATTTAAATATTCTACCTATAATTATATTTTATAAAAAAAGAGAAACCTATATAATGAATATACATATATTTCACATTACACATATCAGGTATATAAATATGAAACCAGAATTTGCCCATAGATGGCCCTAGCTGTCAATGCAGTTACCGTCAAACCGCGTTATTGGCGACATTTTCTTGTTTTGACATCGGATAAAGATTTTCAACTCACAACAATACAAGTTTTATACAACAGCATGGTTTTTAATAGCGTTGAACATGTCGAATTTTGTGCCTGGAAACTACGATTTGCGGACAGCATTGATTTTCTGTTACCATTTGAAGAAAACTGCTGCAGAATCGCATCGAATGCTTGTCGAAGCTTACGGTGAGCATGCTCTTTGTAAATCACAGTGCTTTGAGTGGTTTAAAGTATTCAAAAGTCGCGATTTTGACGTAAGAAACGAAGAACGTGGAAGACCACCGAAAATCTATTATGAGCTGCTAAAACCTGGCGAAACCGTTAATACTGAACACTACCGACAACAAATGATCGATTTGAATCAAGCTTTGCGTGAAAAACGACCAGAATATCAAAAAAGGCAACACAAAGTGATTTTGCTTCATGATAATGCACCATCACACACAGCAAAACCGGTCAAGGAAACGATTGAGCCGTTTAGTTGGGAAATACTTTCGCATGCGGCTTACTCACCAGACTTGGCTCCATCCGATTACTACTTATTTGCATCGATGGGACACGCACTTGCTGAGCAGCACTTCACTTCTTACGAAAATGTACGAAAATGGCTCGATGACTGGTTTGCCTCAAAGGAGCAACAGTTTTTTTGGCGTGGCATCCACAAATTGTCAGAGAGATGGGAAAAATGTATAGCTAGCAATGGGCAATACTTCGAATAAAATATTTTTTATCATTTTCATACAATAAACGTGTATTTTCTATACAAAAATTCCGGTTTTATATTTATATACCTGATA
Organism: Formica aserva; assembly: GCA_037039905.1. Taxonomy (NCBI): domain Eukaryota; kingdom Metazoa; phylum Arthropoda; class Insecta; order Hymenoptera; family Formicidae; genus Formica; species Formica aserva. The sequence continues at coordinate 6,177 of JAXRKO010000938.1, forward strand.
TATCTCGCAATTGTACAACATGCTATTATAATATTAGTTATATGTATGCAAAGAAAGCCAAAGTATATATATACATAGTATTTATTATTCTCAAAGTGGATCTTATTGGAACAAAATTTTAATCGTTTTAATTTAGTAATCCGTTTGTCAGTATACATAGTATATATATTTTGACTTTCTTTGCATACATATAACTGATACGTTATTTTATAAAACAAAAAACTTATGAATATATATCGCAATATCAAAACATGTTATTATAATAATAGTTATATGTATGCAAAGAAAGCCAAAGTATATATACGTAGTATTTATTATTCTCAAGGTGGATCTTATTGCAACAAAATTTTAATCGCTTTAACTTATTAATCCGTTTGTCAGTATACATAGTATATATATTTTGACTTTCTTTGCATACATATAACTAATATGTTATCTGATTTAAAAAAAACTTATAAATATATATCTCGCAATATCACAACATGTTATTATAGTATTAGTTATATGTATGCAAAGAAAGCCAAAGTATACATACGTAGTATTTATTATTCTCAAGGTGGATCTTATTGCAACAAAATTTTAATCTCTTTAACTTATTAATCCGTTTGCCAGTATACATAGTATATATATTTTGACTTTCTTTGCATACATATAACTGATACGTTATCTTATAAAAAAAAGCTTATGGATATATATCTCGCAATTGCACAACATGCTATTATAATATTATACATATGCAAAGAAAGCCAAAGTATATATATTCAAAAATAATATATATGTGCTTATATTATATTATCTCACAATAATACAGTATAGTTTTATTTATGTAGAATTGGCATCGTTAATTTTATTGGCAATAAAATATTGTGTAAAGTAGCTCAATTTAATTGTACTTATAAATTCATTCACTAATTACGGTAACATCATACAGTTGAAGAATGATCTACATTGAAGTATGATATTACAAAAGTGAATGAATTTATAGATGTAGTTAAATTGATATTGTTGCAATTTCAATCCGTTGACCTCCGAACCTGTTGGGTTAGATGTCTCGGGATCGAGAGTAATGGAAATATGCCGATACTCGCTCCGAATGGTGCGATGAGGGTCGTGGATAAAGGATAGAGAGTGATAATTATCTTAGAAGCGAGTACCAAGATCGCTGAATTCACAGAGTTTTATTGGCACACACACACACACACACACCCATACAACTATATAGGAGTATAACTGGACGTGAACTCTTCACTAATAGTCCTTGTTCTCGAACCGACTCGAATGTTCCGAGCTACGAGATAATGGCGGACGCGCGTGTCAGAACACGTAGAGCGGGCGCGTGTAAGCCACTCGGGCCGATACGAGAGAATACTGTTCACTTGCGCGAGTAATCCTGACCGTATGGCCGTGCCGAGAAAGCGGGACCCGAAGGGCCGGTAGATCGCCGCAGTGGAATCGGCGTGTGTTCAATCCCGTAGTAACGCAATCGGAGCACAAAAGAATGTACCGTTCCACTATGTCGGCAAAGCGAACAAGAAGCTAACCGGAAGAAGAACGCGCGAATGGACGCATGTCGCTATCATGGCATCGATTCATTGGATAAATCATTCCGGATATCGCGACAGCGCGGGCGCTATCTGATATGGCCGCGCTGCTCCGAAGCTCCGATCCGTTCCAGGGGGGTGGCGCCGTCTCGCGAGGCTCACTTAAGCGCGATCGTGATTCCGTCTCTCACCGAGCAATACGATAGATCGGACACGTCCTAACATACCGCCCGCCTCGAAATGACCATTTCGAAAAGAAAAGAGACACAGTTGACCTCGAGGCGAGACGGACCAACAATAACTCTGTAGATCCGCCCGCCATGACAGCCCTTGTGCTGATGCGCGCGGTTTCTAGATTAGAATGGTGTACATGATTACCCGACTAAAGTTACGTACTACATGACAACCGATGAGATGCTTCGCGAATAACATCTTTAGTTACATAAATCTTAGCCTAATCACATGTGATACATATTTTGACCAATGATTGATATACTTTGACTTAGGAGTTGATTGCGTTTTCAGCATGCGATTCGATATCAATCGGCAACAAGCACAGTTGGTTGAGTGGTCGCTTGTACTCGGAGTTGACCGTTTTCAAGGAAACAACGCGCACCAAACCATCAGACCCTGCGTGACACTGAGTGACTCTACCGAGCTCCCATTTACATGGAGGCAGCGCGGTATTCCTAATGAGCACCAATGCGCCTACTTTTATGGAGGGTTGAACTTTACGCCATTTAACTCTTTGTTGCATAGTGTTCACGTAATCGCTCCGCCAGGCCTTCCAAAATCGTTCGATAATTTGCCGCACGAGTTGCCAACGGGATAGCCTATTTTCTTGGATGTTGAGAACGGACGGTTCTGGGTGAACTGTCAGAGCTGAGCCGATCAAAAAATGACCGGGAGTAAGAGGCTCGTAATCGTCGAGCGAAGCTGACAGAGGTCCCAGAGGCCGTGAATTCAAACAGGCCTCGATTTTGCAGAGAACCGTTGTAAATTCTTCAAATGTCAGCGTGTGGGAACCGAGTATGCGCCTGAGGTGATATTTTAGGCTTCGAACTCCTGCTTCCCACAATCCGCCGAAATGCGGAGCGTGGGGAGGGATGAAGTTCCACACTACCTTCTCAGAGGCGATGCGGTTTAAGAAATCTGAATTTCGCATAGCTCCTAAATAGGCTTGGGTCAGTTCCCTGTCAGCGCCGACAAACGTAGTCCCGTTGTCAGAATACATAGCCTCTGGGAGTCCTCGTCGCGCGCAGAATCGCGTATATGCATCAATGAAGGCGGGAGTGGAGTAGTTACTCACAAGCTCCAAGTGAACCGCCCGGGACGCTAAACAGATAAAAACTGCTATGTATGCTTTGCGGGACGTAATCCCTCGTCCCGCTGACGCTCGAGTTGCTACCGGACCGGCGTAATCCACGCCACAATGCAGAAATGCCCGAGTGGGAGCGGATACTCGCGCTCGAGGTAACTGGCCCATCAATTGGACGGGAGCCGCCGCCTTTTCGCGAGTGCATGTAACGCAGTGATGGATTATGGATTTAGTTAAGTTTCGGGCGCGAAGGATCCACAATTCTTGCCGTAGCGTGGCGAGCGTGAGCTGAATGCCCCCATGCAACGACCGCAAGTGAGCGTGCTGAACTAGCATCGTTACGATTGGATGAGGAGCGAGAAGCACAGGATGCTTTGTTGCAAATGGGAGCGGGGCGTTCTTTAGCCGCCCACCTACTCGAATTACATCGTTCTCATCAATGAACGGATAAAGCGAGAGAATTGCGCTCCTAGATGAAACAGGGCGATTTTGTCGAAGCGATTTCAATTCATCCGGAAATAGTTGAGCTTGGACAGCTCGAAACCAAAACAATCGTGCCCTATGGCACTCCTGAGCTGAAAGAGCGAGAGAATAAGTTTGACTAGTCGCGGCTCTTCGATTTTCGCCCTTACATCGATCAGTGAATCGCATAATGTAAGCAGTCACTCTGAGAAGTTTGGGCCAGGATGAATATCGCGATGCCAGCTCCCACTGTTCCTGTACGGGCGCGAGATGGATCGCCACTCTCCTGGCTTCTGATTGTGCTTCAGTCACTGGAGGGAGAGCCTGTGCGGGCCATTCGGATTGAATGCGACGAAGCCACGTCGGGCCGGACCACCAGAGCGTGTATGAAGCGAGCTCGGTGTTGAGGAGCCCTCGAGACGCACAGTCCGCTGGGTTATGCTCAGTTGGTACGTAATACCATTTCGCGTCTGGCACTCGAGATTGAACAGCAGCTACTCGATGAGAGACGAAGGTTTTCCATTTGGATGGATGCTGATTTAACCATGCCAGCACGACGGTGGAATCCGTCCAACAAAAACATGGGGTGCTATTCAAGTTGAGCGAATTGCGTACAAACGTTAGAATGCGTGAGAGCAGGACTGCGGTGGATAAATCAAGTCGCGGAACGCTCATCGGTTTGACCGGAGCGACCTTGGATTTACCGACCAACAACCTTGTGGTAGTCTCTCCCGAAAGGGACATGACCCGAATGTACACCGCGGCTGCGTAAGCCATTGTGGATGCATCGGCAAACCCATGAAGCTCGTAATGCGTGGTATCTGACCCTTGGGTGGTCCATCGAGGAAGACGCAGACCATCCAATCGGGCCAGCATCTTATAAATGATCTCCCACTGAGCTAACGATTGAACAGGGATAGCGTCGTCCCAGTCGAGCTTGAGGCGCCATAACTGCTGCATGAATCCTTTAGCGGCAATTGTCACAGGGGTTACCCAACCTAAGGGATCAAAAAGTTTAGCGATTGTTGATAAGATTGTACGTTTGGTGCTAGGAAGAGATCTCGGAAGCGATACGTGAAATTGGAAGACATCGGCAGCGGGAGTCCAAGTGATTCCCAGTACTCTCAGGTTTTCATCGGGTTGCAGAGATTTATTACAGGCTAATCCGTGATTGTCGGGAGATATATCGGCGAGAAGGTTCGAGTTATTGCTGGCCCACTTGCGAAGCTCGAATCCGCCGCGCCACAGTAGAGTGCAGACCTGATCGCGAGCTTGGCGCAGGAGTGGAATGTCATCTGCCCCGAAGATCACATCATCAACGTATATATGATCCTGTAAAATAGACGAAGCTAATGGAAAAGATTCACCTTCATCATGCACGAGCTGTCTTAGTACGCGTAACGCTAGAAATGGCGCTGGGGCCGTTCCGTAAGTAACCGTGAGCATCTGGAATTCCTGCATTGACGGGGAGTCCTTAAAGTTCCACAAAATCCGCTGATAGTCTCGATCACGAGGGTCTATCAAGATTTGGCGGTACATTTTGGCTATGTCGGCAGTACAGACGTACTTGTACTGTCGCCATTTCAACAGAACCGCCGACAAATCAGTCTGGAGTTTGGGACCTGGGAGCAGATGGTCGTTCAGAGATGTACCATTAGAAGTTGCATTAGATGCGTTGAATACAACCCTTACGCGCGTTGTTATACTCGAAGCTTTGATCACAGAGTGGTGTGGGATATAGACAACCTGAGAGTTTGACGCGGAGAGCGGAGGAACTCCTTTCATGTGTCCGAGTTGCTCGTATTCGGCGAGAAAAGCGTCGTATTCCCGCTTCAATTCAGGCCGAAGGTTTAATCGACGGTTAAGCGTCGCTAACAAACGTGCAGCGATCGCGCGAGATTCACCGATACCGATCGGCGGGCCTTCCTTGAAGGGCAAGCGCACAATATATCGTCCATCGGACATACGCGAATGAGTCGCTACGAAATGCTCCTCGCATTGGGTTTCATCGGGCGAGGGGACGCGCGGTTGCGGAAGCTCCTCGATTTCCCAGAATCGGCGTAATTCCTGTTCGAGATAACAGTGCAATACGTTAATATGCCGAGACGAAGAAGCTCGACATGATGTGGGACCTGATATGACCCACCCAAAAGATGAATTTTGTGCTATAGGTTGACCGACTAATCCCTTGCGGACACCGTCTAGAATAACGCAACCATACAAGTCCGCACCGATAATGACATCAATTGGCTCTAATCCAGTCGGATTGTCATCCGCGAGATCCAACTGCGACAGATGTTCCCAATCGACATCGAGTTGAGAGCGACGGGGAATGTATCTAGTTAACGATTTCATGATGAAGGCGAGCGCCGAGAATGTCGGTGCGGAGCGATTACGAGGTGTGATTTGAATTTGAGTCGCATGTCTGCATATCCCGGCATTTCCGCCTCCGACGCCAGAGATCGATGTGAGTGTACGAACGCGACGTAGACGCAATACCTGAGCAAGCCGTTCAGAAATGAATGTGACCTCCGATCCCTGGTCAAGCAGGGCTTTGACGGTCTGTGCACGTCCAGACGCCGAAATCACGCGAATTTTTGCTGTCGCGAGCAATACCGGGGAGGGTGTCGCGGCAGCAGTCACGGCAGAAAGAGCGTTGACCTGTGGGAGTTCCGGAGATAGCGACGGTGGGTTCGTCGGAACTGTTACCTGAGGGGCGCTTGCCGACGAGAACGCATCAACGTGTAATGTCGAATGATGTCTTTGCTGACACGTGCGACAATTGAATTTGCTTTTGCATTCGGCAACAGCGTGTTTTGCACTCAAACAATTAAAACATCGCTTAAATTGTTTGACGACATCTCGACGTTGATGCGGACTCTTGCCGGTGAATAACGGACACTTATTAATAAAATGGGTTTTCTTACAAAGTACACAGAGCGGGCTCAACGCAGTTGAGATCGACAAGCTAGTGACCTTGAATTCGCGACTCGTTTTCGAAGAGTGGGGAGGCGCGAGTTCTTCTAAGGCGGCCGCGCGCGATGACAGAAATCGACTAAGATCCTCGAATGTCGGAGGGGGGGAATCATCGTCGAACTTTAGTTTCCACGCTCGACGTGTTGCATGGTCAAGTTTTTGACTGACAAAATAAACAAGAACATCGTTCAAGATATCTTCCGATTTGCGATCCAGTCGGCGCAATGCCGAAATGGCCTTGTCGGCCTTGTCGCGCAACGCGTGTAAGTCCGATGCCGATTCTCGCGTGGCTATAGGAAGGGTATACAGAGTAGTGACATGCATTTTGATCAAGCGACGTTTGTTTTCGTACCGAGTCTGGAGAGACTTCCACGCGCCTTCGAAATTATCGGCGGTAATGGGAGTACTAGCGATCGCGTCGCGCGCTCGACCGGTTAAACTAGATGCTAGAAAATGCATGCGACTAAAATCGGACAGTTCTTTATTTTGAATGATCAGCGCTTGAAAACGGTCGCGGAAGCTCTCCCACTCTTCAAATTTCCCTGAAAACGGGGGCAATTGTATCGGCGGAAGATGTCTCAAAGAGAACGACGAATCAGCGGGCGTTTTCTGAGAGTCAATAGTTCGGTTCGCATTTACGGCAGGCTCCATTTCCTCCAAACACTCGGCCATATAATCCAGGGCCGTATTATAGATGTCTTCATACGCCTCCAGTTGCTTCTCCTGAAAGTAGGGGAGTGATGCCCTCTTAGACTCCGGGTAGAGCTGAAGAAGAACTGCGTGACCCTGCATGCATTGCGCCCACGTTTCCTTGAGAGATGTTATTCGCGATCGAATCTTCGCTGGTGAATAATTATTACGCCCGATCCTCTTAAAATTGTCAAGAGCCCGGGAGACGGTGTGCAGCAATACTTGCTGCGTAGCCAGTTGCTCACTCATTGTGAATTTTGATACACCCGATAAAATTCACTTTGCCGCACCACGACCACTCAATCCGGCTCGAAGGACCAAAACTATATGTTGCAATTTCAATCCGTTGACCTCCGAACCTGTTGGGTTAGATGTCTCGGGATCGAGAGTAATGGAAATATGCCGATACTCGCTCCGAATGGTGCGATGAGGGTCGTGGATAAAGGATAGAGAGTGATAATTATCTTAGAAGCGAGTACCAAGATCGCTGAATTCACAGAGTTTTATTGGCACACACACACACACACACACCCATACAACTATATAGGAGTATAACTGGACGTGAACTCTTCACTAATAGTCCTTGTTCTCGAACCGACTCGAATGTTCCGAGCTACGAGATAATGGCGGACGCGCGTGTCGGAACACATAGAGCGGGCGCGTGTAAGCCACTCGGGCCGATACGAGAGAATACTGTTCACTTGCGCGAGTAATCCTGACCGTATGGCCGTGCCGAGAAAGCGGGACCCGAAGGGCCGGTAGATCGCCGCAGTGGAATCGGCGTGTGTTCAATCCTGTAGTAACGCAATCGGAGCACAAAAGAATGTACCGTTCCACTATGTCGGCAAAGCGAACAAGAAGCTAACCGGAAGAAGAACGCGCGAATGGACGCATGTCGCTATCGTGGCATCGATTCATTGGATAAATCATTCCGGATATCGCGACAGCGCGGGCGCTATCTGATATGGCCGCGCTGCTCCGAAGCTCCGATCCGTTCCAGGGGGGTGGCGCCGTCTCGCGAGGCTCACTTAAGCGCGATCGTGATTCCGTCTCTCACCGAGCAATACGATAGATCGGACACGTCCTATCAGATATTATATTATTAAATTATATTATAATATATATAACTATATTATTGTTGAACATTATATATTAAAAATAAAACGAATGCCAATTCTATATAAATAAAACTCTTATTGTAAGATAACACAAAAAAATAAAAAATATTTAAAAGGAAATACTTAAAATAAAAAATACTTTATCTTCTTTGGTATCTTCTGTAACGGTTCACCTTTCCCGTACGCCGCGGATTAAGGCTCGCCGGTGCCAGGATTCGGGAGAAGGGGGAAACTCCAACTTACTTTACCTCGGTATAAGCGGTTTAACTAATTAGGTTTATTCAAGCGGTTATTATAATTGATATTTAACACTGAAAGCTATGTACAATGCAGCAGGCGGGAACGATGCGTACAGAGTTTCGCGTGCGGTTGGTGCGCGTGGAGCTCGTGTAGCGAGCGTGGCTCAAGCGGCTGTGTTCGGCAATCGCGAGGTTTGCATGCAAGTAAACTATGGTTATTCTAGGCGGACAGAACAGATCTTAAATGCTACGGGGTCGCGGGGCCTTCAATGTAGTTCCAACTGCCTGGCGGCCTTATCCTTAAAAGGACGAGGCGTCGGCGTTCTCGGCGTTCTATCCTTAAAAGGACTGACGCTCCTTCGTAGTCTGAAGGCCGTGTGTGAAGGTGGAATCGGCGCGACACTTAGCGGGAATCCTAATCTCTAATTAACTCTATAGTCAGAAGGCGCGATATATACAGTGCGGTTTTACAATACGGACAGGTCGCGGTATATACAATGCGGTCTTACAATAGGAACAGGTCGCGGTATATACAAACGGTGCTAGAGTCTATCAGGACGCGGAGACCGGAGCGGTCTTACTGGTTACGGTATGTACAACGGTCTTACAACAGAGCGGTATTACAGTTTAACGGGTCGCGGTATTTAGACGGAAGGATACACGGAGACCAAAGTGGTCTTACGGTGGAAACGGTCGCGATCTATACAAACGGCCGTCCAGGTTGAACGGTGCGCGGAGCGCGGTACGGTCTTATAAACTAAGAGTGCGCCGTCCCAGCAACCGGGAAGCCCGGCATAACCACGGGTAGCCCGTGACCTGGTTTAACGCGAAGGATCGAGAATGCGCCGTCCCAGCAACCGGGTAGCCCGGCATAACCACGGGTAGCCCGTGACCTGGTTTAACGCGGGGTAGGATGCGCCGTCCCAGCAACCGGGTAGCCCGGCATAACCACGGGTAGCCCGTGACCTGGTGTAACGCTAGGTATCAGGGTGCGCCGTCCCAGCAACCGGGTAGCCCGGCGTAACTACGGGTAGCCCGTAGCCTGGTGTAACGCGGTATAGGTTTCGGATCAGGAGTTGTACTAGGTAGGACTCGGGATCGGGAACTGGTAACGCTACGCTCGCCGGAGCGCCTTATATACCGGCGGCCGGCCTCCCACTCGCGCGATTCCACGTGTGGTGGGGTGGTCCCTACGGTGGGGCCGCGACACGGGTGTGGGAGCTTAGGGACGCCATAAGCGCCGAGCCTCGAAAAGCGCGCGGTCGATCGGCCCGCTAGGCCGTTAGTAACGGTATCGTTACACCACCCCCCTTTTTAAATCTAGGCGGTGCGGGGGGGTCTTGGTGGCCGGTTTGGTCGTGGGAGGGCATGGGCGGCGTGGTCCTCTGCGTTGTCGTCCTCGCCGTCTTCCTCCTCGGCCGGCTCGCTGTCGGGTTCTGGGGCCGGTTTTAAGTCTTGCACATGAATGTGCCGGTGCCACTTCCCTCGAGCGTCGCGGAGGTCCACCACGACCGGTGATACGATCTTTCGGACTTCCAGGGGTCCGATGTATCTGGGTGCTAGCTTAGCGTTGAATGCCCCGCTCTTACTGGAGAGGGGCCGATCTCTCTTCCAGACCTGCTCGCCTATCTGAGGGCGCCAGTCGCGCCGACGCAGATTATAATGGCGTTCCTGTCGTTGGAACGCGCGAGCCAGGTGGATACGGACCACCTCGAAGGCCTCTTCGAGCCGTTTTCGGTTGACGTCCGGACTTGGAGCGGGGGCCGGCGGTCTCCGGTCCTCCGGGTGGGGTCGTGCCAATTCGCGCCCGTGTATGATGTACGCCGGGGTGTATCCGGTGGCCTCGTGTCTCGCGGTGTTGATCGCGAATTGTAGCGCGACTATCCGCTCATCCCAGTTTCGGTGCTGCTTCCCCACATACTGGGCGATCATTGTTTTTACCGTGCGGTTGGCCCGCTCGACCGGGTTGCACTGGGGCGCATAGACGGGCGATTTGCGGTGCGCGATCCCGAAGGCGGCAAGGAGCGTCTTGAATCGCTGGGACGTAAACTGGGTCCCATTATCGGAGACCAGCGTTGTTGGGCACCCGTGCCGATATATGAGACGTTGAGTCACGGCATGTGCCAGATTCTCAGCGGTGGCCCGGCGTAATGGAACCATCTCTAGCCATTTGCTGAATCGATCTTGGATGGTCAGCAGCCACGTATGCCCCTTTGTGGATCGGGGTAGTGGTCCGACCAAGTCGACGGCGGCCTGCTGCCAGGGGGCGGTACAAGCGGTCGCGCGTAGAGTCCCGGCCGGTCGCTGTTGCGAGGCCTTGTGTGCTATGCACGTCGGGCACTTCCGGACATATCTGGTAATGTCTCGGAACATGCCTGGCCAATAGTACAGCGGCGCGATGCGAGCGATGGTCTTCGCGATGCCGAGGTGTCCGGCTGCCGGATCGTCGTGCAGCCGGCCGAGCAAGGGTAGACGCTGTTCGGTGGGGACGCACTGCTTCCACTGGTCTTCGGTCGGTGTTTCCCCAAAATCCAGGTCGTGCAGGATATGTCGCCGGAGTTGCCCGCCCCGCACCTCGTAGTCTGGAAAGTCGGCTGGCCGCGACTCTACCTCCGCGAGCATGCGGCGGTACCAGCGGCACGCTGGCTGTCGCGTGACCGCGTTGGCCTCTGGCGTACGAGACAGGGCATCGGCTACTCGGTTAAGGGCCCCTCGGCGGTACTGGATATCAAAGTCGTGCTGCTGAAGCTCGAATATCCATCGTCCCAGGCGGCCGGTAGGTTCCTCGATTCGCTGCAGCCAACGGAGGGCCTGGTGGTCGGTCAAGACCGTGAAGTGGTAGCCCTCAAGATACTCGCGCATCCGCCGGATGCCCCAAACGACTGCCAGGCATTCCAACTCGGTAGCGCTGTAATTACGCTCCGCGGCGTTGAGGGTTCGGCTGGCGTAAGCGATGACTCGCTCTCCCTCGTCAAGGTGTTGGGTTAATACGGCCCCCAGACCGTGTGCGCTGGCGTCAGTTTGGAGAACAAATGGCCTCGCGAAATCTGGACAAGCCAGGACCGGCGCGGTGGTCAGGGCTTTCTTTAGCCCTCGGAAAGCGGCTTCCTCGTGGTCCGTCCAGGTCCATTTGACCTTCTTATGGGTCAACCTGGTGAGAGGTGCGGCGAGGGTCGAAAAGTCGGCGATGAAGCGCCTGTACCACGAGGCCACTCCCAGAAACTGGCGTACCTTTTTCACGGTGGTCGGCGCTGGCCAATTCGCGACGGCGCTCACTTTCTCGGGGTCGGTACGGATACCCCGGCGGTCAATAACGTGCCCGAGGTAGCGGAGGCTCGTCCGGCAGAAGTGGCACTTATCCGGATTGAGACGGAGCCGTGCCTGGCGCAGGCGACGAAAGACCTCGGATAGATGCCGTAGGTGGTCCTCGAATGTGCGGCTAGCGATAATAATATCGTCGAGGTATACCAGGACGTGCGGTTCGAGTTCTGGGCCGAGTATCGAGTCGAGCAATCTCTGGAAGGTAGCAGGTGCCGAGTGCAGGCCAAAGGGCATCACCCTAAACTGCATCAGGCCACGGCCCGGCACGGTAAATGCGGTCGCCGGCCGGCTTTGCGGTGTGAGAGGCACCTGCCAATATCCGCTTTTCAGATCGAGCGTGGACAGGTATTTAGCTCCACGTAGCTTATCCAGCGTGGCCGTGATGTGCGGCAGCGGATAGGCGTCTTTCTCGGATGCCGCGTTCAGTTTCCGATAGTCAATACAAAATCGGTAGGCCCCTTCCTTCTTCTTGACCAGGACGATTGGAGAGCTCCAGGCGCTAGTTGAGGGCTCGATGATTCCCTCCTTCTCCATCGTTTGCACTTCCTGGTCAATTATGGCCTGCATCGCCGGATTACGTGGGCGATATCGTTGTTTGATGGCGGGTCCGGGCTTTAATCGGATGTGGTGTTGTACCCGATCGGTTGGCCCTTGAACCCGCTCAAACTTTGGTAATTCGATCGCTAAAAACCTTTCCAGGCGCTGGGTTTCCTCGGATCTCCCAGCGGTGCTGCCGACGGTTATGACTCCCAGGGTGGTCGGGTTGCCAGTCGGTTCGTTTGGCGGCGGCGGTGGTGGCAGCGTGATTCGCAATTTGGCCCATAGATCTACGCCTATCAACATGGGGCTACTCAGGCTCGGCAGAACGGAGAACTGGTGCCGGATAGTCTCCCCCTGTACGGTGATGGGGAGTGTGAGAACTCTGGTGATGGGGATCCGCGTCCCATCCGCTAAGTTAACGTGCTTAGCCACGGTGTCTGGACGACGTGTGCGGATCTTTAGGCGGTCGACGGTTTCGGTGCTGATAAACGAAACTTCCGAACCGGAATCGAGCAGGGCCCGTATTGTTCGGCGGACAACACGGACCTGTATGTGCGGTCTCGGAGTAAATTCTACTCGGACTCGGGCTGGGTACTGGCCGCGACAGTGCCGGCCCGCGGTCCGTTTCCCGCCGGGGGATGACAATCTCGAGTCAAAACCCCGTCTTTCCCGCACCGGGAGCAAAACTTTCTCGGCGGTCGGCGGCAATCCTGCCGGGTGTGTCCTCGCTGCTTGCATCTCCAGCAGCAGTCATCTCGGCTGTAGGCAGCGGCTGCCACCGTCGGTCCTGGAGTCTTACGCTCCTCCTGCCGACGCAGGTTTTCGATCACCTCGATATCGGTGACTCGGGCGCTGAGCGCGCTAGTGTTGGTAATCTCGCCTCTTCGGATGTAGAGGCGATATTCCGGGCGCATGTTGGCGTACAGCTGCTCGAGCTGGTCTTGGGGCGTGTAGCCGCCTGCGCGTCGCATGAGGGTCATCACCTCAGTGGCGAATTGTTGGAACGCCTCACGTGGTTGCTGCTTCCGCCCTTGGATCGTACTCCTTAGTTGGTATGAGTACTCACTGGGCAGATACTGGGCGCGGAAGTCCCGACAAAACTCGGCCCACAGGGTCCAGTTATGGCGGCAGTTGCGGTACCACATCAGTGGTTCGCCGCGAAGAAGTTCGGGTAGCCCCAAGAGCAACTGCTCGTCGTTGTAGCTGTATCCTCGTTTCAGCTCGTCGATGCGTTCCAGGAACGCTAGCGGGTCCTTCCCGTCGAAGTGGCACCCCCACTTCCGGATTTGATTCATGGCCTTAGCCGGGTCGACGGTGGTTGCTCCGGTCGTGCCGGCGGTCGGGCCTTCATTTGATAGTGGCATCTTGGTGTCTTCGGGGGTCGTGGGGTGGGACGCGAAAAGAGTCGGGTTATCGGTAACAAAACGACGGAGCTGTCGGCGTAGCTCGTCAAGGGTGCCTACGGTTTCGAGTCCGTGCTTGGCCAGTAATTTAATTACCGCGTCTTTTTTCAAGTTATTTACCCACGCGGGCATCTAGGTAGGCTTGAGCGAGCTGGAGTCTCCACTAGACTAGTCAGGTCCCTGTTCGGGCGCCATGTAACGGTTCACCTTTCCCGTACGCCGCGGATTAAGGCTCGCCGGTGCCAGGATTCGGGAGAAGGGGGAAACTCCAACTTACTTTACCTCGGTATAAGCGGTTTAACTAATTAGGTTTATTCAAGCGGTTATTATAATTGATATTTAACACTGAAAGCTATGTACAATGCAGCAGGCGGGAACGATGCGTACAGAGTTTCGCGCGTGCGGTTGTTATTCACAATGCGATATGCAAACGCGGTGCGTACAGAGTTTCGCGTGCGGTTGGTGCGCGTGGAGCTCGGGTAGCGAGCGTGGCTCAAGCGGCTGTGTTCGGCAATCGCGAGGTTTGCATGCAAGTAAACTATGGTTATTCTAGGCGGACAGAACAGATCTTAAATGCTACGGGGTCGCGGGGCCTTCAATGTAGTTCCAACTGCCTGGCGGCCTTATCCTTAAAAGGACGAGGCGTCGGCGTTCTCGGCGTTCTATCCTTAAAAGGACTGACGCTCCTTCGTAGTCTGAAGGCCGTGTGTGAAGGTGGAATCGGCGCGACACTTAGCGGGAATCCTAATCTCTAATTAACTCTATAGTCAGAAGGCGCGATATATACAGTGCGGTTTTACAATACGGACAGGTCGCGGTATATACAATGCGGTCTTACAATAGGAACAGGTCGCGGTATATACAAACGGTGCTAGAGTCTATCAGGACGCGGAGACCGGAGCGGTCTTACTGGTTACGGTATGTACAACGGTCTTACAACAGAGCGGTATTACAGTTTAACGGGTCGCGGTATTTAGACGGAAGGATACACGGAGACCAAAGTGGTCTTACGGTGGAAACGGTCGCGATCTATACAAACGGCCGTCCAGGTTGAACGGTGCGCGGAGCGCGGTACGGTCTTATAAACTAAGAGTGCGCCGTCCCAGCAACCGGGAAGCCCGGCATAACCACGGGTAGCCCGTGACCTGGTTTAACGCGAAGGATCGAGAATGCGCCGTCCCAGCAACCGGGTAGCCCGGCATAACCACGGGTAGCCCGTGACCTGGTTTAACGCGGGGTAGGATGCGCCGTCCCAGCAACCGGGTAGCCCGGCATAACCACGGGTAGCCCGTGACCTGGTGTAACGCTAGGTATCAGGGTGCGCCGTCCCAGCAACCGGGTAGCCCGGCGTAACTACGGGTAGCCCGTAGCCTGGTGTAACGCGGTATAGGTTTCGGATCAGGAGTTGTACTAGGTAGGACTCGGGATCGGGAACTGGTAACGCTACGCTCGCCGGAGCGCCTTATATACCGGCGGCCGGCCTCCCACTCGCGCGATTCCACGTGTGGTGGGGTGGTCCCTACGGTGGGGCCGCGACACGGGTGTGGGAGCTTAGGGACGCCATAAGCGCCGAGCCTCGAAAAGCGCGCGGTCGATCGGCCCGCTAGGCCGTTAGTAACGGTATCGTTACAATTCTATGGCACTTCATTTATCTTGTTTGGCATCCTCTATGGCACTTTGTGTTATATTACCTCAGATTAATACAGTACAGTTTTATTTATGTAGAATTGGCATTTGTTAATTCTATTGAATCTTATATAGACAATAAAATATTGCGTAAAGTAGCTCAATTTAACTAAATCTACAAATTCATTCACTTTTGCATTACTGTAACATCATACAGTTGAAGAATGGTCTACATTGAAGTATGATGTTACAGTAATACAAAAGTGAATGAATTTATAGGTATAGTTAAATTGAGCTACGTTATACAAGATTTTATTGCCTATATAGGATTCAATAAAATTAACGAATGCCAATTCTACATAAATATAACTACTATATTATTGTAAGATAATATAATGTAAGCACATATATATTATTGTTGAACATTATATACTAAAAATAAAATTAATGAATGCCAATTTTACAACAAATCTTTATTATTGTGAGATATTCTACATAAATAAAACTTTATTATTGTGATTTACTTATTATTATTAAACTTTATTATTATTAGATATTCTACATGAATAAAAAACTATATTATATTATTAAAAATAAAACGAATGCCAATTCTATATAAATAAAACTCTATTATTGTAAGATAATATAAAAAAAAATAAAAAATAAAAGAATATATTTAAAATAAAAAATACTTTGTCGTCTTTGGTATCTTCTATGGTACTTTATTTATCTTTTTTGGCATCCTCTATGGCATTTTATGTTATTGTAACGGCAGGGCCGTTACTACGGGCATATAGTGTACATGCGCCCAAATATATATACACATGCCCGCACGGCTTGCTTATTTCACCTAGCTCTACCTGTCCTGCTACCGCCATCTTGCTAGCCGCATGCGCTCTCGCTCCCAACATACGCTATTGCACGTAGCATGCGCTCTCGCTCACCGGCACGCTCTATCTCTCTCGCGGGGTTCCCACGCGGTACCGACTCCCACCACCGGACCGACGGTGCACAGTGGGGGACGCTGGCCGGGTATATAAGCCCGGCCGGCCGAGACATCGGGACCAGATCCTATCCCGACCAGTTCCTGATACCGATCTAACCACTACCTATTACCTCTTCTGGCCGAGGTTGTACTCAGCCCCGCCGGGTTGCACCGGCTCCTACCTACCTCGGGCCGAGGTTGTACTCAGCCCCGTCGGGTTGAACCGACTTCCGTTGCTCAGGCA
The DNA here is from genome assembly GCA_037039905.1 of Formica aserva. Classification (NCBI taxonomy): domain Eukaryota; kingdom Metazoa; phylum Arthropoda; class Insecta; order Hymenoptera; family Formicidae; genus Formica; species Formica aserva. The sequence goes on from JAXRKO010000938.1 coordinate 22,640, forward strand.
GTGCTCGACGTGACACTCGAGCCTGCCGGCAATACCTAGCCGCCTAACCTGACCGTAGGGTATAAGTGCATGTGCAGAACGCGCTGTAAATATAATCGCATGATAGAGATAAGTCCGCTAGTTCTAAGTCTCGTAGTCCTAGACCTGCTAGTCTTAAGGCCTGTTAGTGCTAAGTCCGCTAGTTGTAACCGCATCCTAGTCTTAAGGCCTGTTCGTATTAAGTCCGCTAGTTGCAACCGCATGCTAGTAATAAGACCTGCCTAGTACTAAGTCCGCTAGGTATAAGACCTGCTAGTAATAAGACCTGTCTAGAGCTAAGTCCGCTAGTCATAAGGCCTGTTCGTCATAAGTCCTCTAGTTCTAATCGCGCCGTCAGCGCATGTAAATAAAACCGGGAACGATTGCTCGCCGAGCCTGTCTTGCGCTTCTCGCCGCTTTGCAACCATCGCTTTGCGCCTCCGCTTTGCGCCCCGCATCCTGCTACCAACGACACCGTTCCACGCACGACATCGCCCGGCCCTGCACGCTGTATCTATCTTTCTCGTACTAAATAAAGTATCGTTTTTACCTATACTGTGTCTCGTAAGCTTGAATCTCCCCTCCTCTCGAACCCGGACACCGACGAGCCGATCCGAGCGTCGAGCGAGGTGACCGCGTTACATTATATTATCTCACAATAATACCGTACAGTTTTATTTATGTAGAATTGGCATTCGTTAATTTTATTGAATCTTATATAGGAAATAAAATATTGCATAAAGTAGCTCAATTTAACTATACCTATAAATTCATTCACTTTTGTATTACTGTAACATTATACAGTTGAAGAATGGTCTACATGATGTTACAGTAATACAAAAGTGAATGAATTTATAGGTATAGTTAAATTGAGCTACTTTATACAAGATTTTATTGCCTATATAGGATTCAATAAAATTAACGAATGTCAATTCTACATAAATAAAACTGTACGGTATTATTGTGAGATAATATAATGTAAGCACATATATATTATTGTTGAACATTATATACTAAAAATAAAATTAACGAATGTCAATTCTACAATAAAACTTAATTATTGTGATTTACTTATTATTATTAAGAAATTTATTATTATTAGATATTCTATATGAATAAAAAATTATATTATATTATTAAATATTATATGCTAAAAACGCATATATATTTTTTGCAGAAAAAATATAGATTTTTACAAAAAGCAATGAGATCACCTAAAAAAACCTCATAAAAGTAAAAAAAATACGTCAAGTATATAAAAAAATCCCAACTTGTACGCAAAAAAAGTTTATTTATTATCCCTAAAAAATAACTTCTAAAAAAATTTTTCCTTGGGAAATAATTTTCATACAAAATAAAAAATTAAAAAATGATTTTTCTCTAAAAAATGAAAACCTTTAAAAAATCAAAACTAAATATGAAATCAAGTTAACTAGCCAAGTACATAGAAGCACTTCAGTTTGTAAGAGTTTGTAATTTAAAATAATATTTGTTTGATAAAATCAGTCTTGCATTTATAGAAATATTATAGATTCTCTCGAGAAAATTAAAATGCATTTTATTTTTATAAAATTACGCTATTATGTCCCCCCCCCAATAAATATTATATATAATATATAAAATAGCACAATTATATTGCGGATTTTATTACAAATAGTACATCATAAAACTACTTAACCCTTACTGCAATAACGTCGATCACATCGATCACCAATTTCGAGTTTAAAAGTGCCCCGTGCCAAACTGATCGACTTGTTTTGAAATTAATCATAAGGTTTACCAGATAGGCCTGAAACGAAAAGGATTAAAATTAAAGTGACATACAAATACTTGGCGTGCCCGATCTGAAATAAAAATTTCCATAAGATTATCAGAAATCATTATCAATATATTAATAAAAATATATGACTTATAATGCGACACGGTCACGCCAAGTATTTGTATGTCTCTTTAATTTTAATCCTATTCGTTTCTGGCCTATCTGGTAAACCTTATGATTAATTTAAAAACAAGTCGATCAGTTTGGCACGGGGCACTTTTAAACTCGAAATTGGTGATCAATGTGATCGACGTTATTGCAGTAAGGGTTAAGTAGTTTTATGATGTACTATTTGTAATAAAATCCGCAATATAATTGTGCTATTTTATATATTATATATATAATGTAATTCGTATTATATCTCTTTTATTTTGGTTAGGGATTGACTATAATGACGAACAGATTGCGTTGCTCTGTAAAACAAAGGAGGTTTATTATTTGCACACCTATTTA
>JAXRKO010000939.1:0-24921 GCA_037039905.1 Formica aserva
ATCTCACTTACAGGTACGTAACTAAGTCGTTCGAACGAAGGAAACTTGCGTACATAGCGATCTTAGCTCTGTGTGCCGAGAAGCGTTGTTCCTCAATTTCCTTGATGTGTTATGAAAATTTTCGGCAAATCTCACTTACAGGCACGTAACTAAGTCGTTCCGAACGAAGGAAACTTGCGTACATAGCGATCTTAGCTCTGTGTGCCGAGAAGCGTTGTTCCTCAATTTCCTTGATGTGTTATGAAAATTTTCGGCAAATCTCACTTACAGGCACGTAACTAAGTCGTTCCGAACGAAGGAAACTTGCGTACATAGCGATCTTAGCTCTGTGTGCCGAGAAGCGTTGTTCCTCAATTTCCTTGATGTGTTATGAAAATTTTCGGCAAATCTCACTTACAGGCACGTAACTAAGTCGTTCCGAACGAAGGAAACTTGCGTACATAGCGATCTTAGCTCTGTGTGCCGAGAAGCGTTGTTCCTCAATTTCCTTGATGTGTTATGAAAATTTTCGGCAAATCTCACTTACAGGCACGTAACTAAGTCGTTCCGAACGAAGGAAACTTGCGTACATAGCGATCTTAGCTCTGTGTGCCGAGAAGCGTTGTTCCTCAATTTCCTTGATGTGTTATGAAAATTTTCGGCAAATCTCACTTACAGGCACGTAACTAAGTCGTTCCGAACGAAGGAAACTTGCGTACATAGCGATCTTAGCTCTGTGTGCCGAGAAGCGTTGTTCCTCAATTTCCTTGATGTGTTATGAAAATTTTCGGCAAATCTCACTTACAGGCACGTAACTAAGTCGTTCCGAACGAAGGAAACTTGCGTACATAGCGATCTTAGCTCTGTGTGCCGAGAAGCGTTGTTCCTCAATTTCCTTGATGTGTTATGAAAATTTTCGGCAAATCTCGCTTACAGGCACGTAACTAAGTCGTTCCGAACGAAGGAAACTTGCGTACATAGCGATCTTAGCTCTGTGTGCCGAGAAGCGTTGTTCCTCAATTTCCTTGATGTGTTATGAAAATTTTCGGCAAATCTCGCTTACAGGCACGTAACTAAGTCGTTCCGAACGAAGGAAACTTGCGTACATAGCGATCTTAGCTCTGTGTGCCGAGAAGCGTTGTTCCTCAATTTCCTTGATGTGTTATGAAAATTTTCGGCAAATCTCACTTACAGGCACGTAACTAAGTCGTTCCGAACGAAGGAAACTTGCGTACATAGCGATCTTAGCTCTGTGTGCCGAGAAGCGTTGTTCCTCAATTTCCTTGATGTGTTATGAAAATTTTCGGCAAATCTCACTTACAGGCACGTAACTAAGTCGTTCCGAACGAAGGAAACTTGCGTACATAGCGATCTTAGCTCTGTGTGCCGAGAAGCGTTGTTCCTCAATTTCCTTGATGTGTTATGAAAATTTTCGGCAAATCTCACTTACAGGCACGTAACTAAGTCGTTCCGAACGAAGGAAACTTGCGTACATAGCGATCTTAGCTCTGTGTGCCGAGAAGCGTTGTTCCTCAATTTCCTTGATGTGTTATGAAAATTTTCGGCAAATCTCGCTTACAGGCACGTAACTAAGTCGTTCCGAACGAAGGAAACTTGCGTACATAGCGATCTTAGCTCTGTGTGCCGAGAAGCGTTGTTCCTCAATTTCCTTGATGTGTTATGAAAATTTTCGGCAAATCTCACTTACAGGCACGTAACTAAGTCGTTCCGAACGAAGGAAACTTGCGTACATAGCGATCTTAGCTCTGTGTGCCGAGAAGCGTTGTTCCTCAATTTCCTTGATGTGTTATGAAAATTTTCGGCAAATCTCGCTTACAGGCACGTAACTAAGTCGTTCCGAACGAAGGAAACTTGCGTACATAGCGATCTTAGCTCTGTGTGCCGAGAAGCGTTGTTCCTCAATTTCCTTGATGTGTTATGAAAATTTTCGGCAAATCTCACTTACAGGCACGTAACTAAGTCGTTCCGAACGAAGGAAACTTGCGTACATAGCGATCTTAGCTCTGTGTGCCGAGAAGCGTTGTTCCTCAATTTCCTTGATGTGTTATGAAAATTTTCGGCAAATCTCGCTTACAGGCACGTAACTAAGTCGTTCCGAACGAAGGAAACTTGCGTACATAGCGATCTTAGCTCTGTGTGCCGAGAAGCGTTGTTCCTCAATTTCCTTGATGTGTTATGAAAATTTCGGTAATCTCACTTACAGGCACGTAACTAAGTCGTTCCGAACGAAGGAAACTTGCGTACATAGCGATCTTAGCTCTGTGTGCCGAGAAGCGTTGTTCCTCAATTTCCTTGATGTGTTATGAAAATTTTCGGCAAATCTCACTTACAGGCACGTAACTAAGTCGTTCCGAACGAAGGAAACTTGCGTACATAGCGATCTTAGCTCTGTGTGCCGAGAAGCGTTGTTCCTCAATTTCCTTGATGTGTTATGAAAATTTTCGGCAAATCTCACTTACAGGCACGTAACTAAGTCGTTCCGAACGAAGGAAACTTGCGTACATAGCGATCTTAGCTCTGTGTGCCGAGAAGCGTTGTTCCTCAATTTCCTTGATGTGTTATGAAAATTTTCGGCAAATCTCGCTTACAGGCACGTAACTAAGTCGTTCCGAACGAAGGAAACTTGCGTACATAGCGATCTTAGCTCTGTGTGCCGAGAAGCGTTGTTCCTCAATTTCCTTGATGTGTTATGAAAATTTTCGGCAAATCTCACTTACAGGCACGTAACTAAGTCGTTCCGAACGAAGGAAACTTGCGTACATAGCGATCTTAGCTCTGTGTGCCGAGAAGCGTTGTTCCTCAATTTCCTTGATGTGTTATGAAAATTTTCGGCAAATCTCACTTACAGGCACGTAACTAAGTCGTTCCGAACGAAGGAAACTTGCGTACATAGCGATCTTAGCTCTGTGTGCCGAGAAGCGTTGTTCCTCAATTTCCTTGATGTGTTATGAAAATTTTCGGCAAATCTCACTTACAGGCACGTAACTAAGTCGTTCCGAACGAAGGAAACTTGCGTACATAGCGATCTTAGCTCTGTGTGCCGAGAAGCGTTGTTCCTCAATTTCCTTGATGTGTTATGAAAATTTTCGGCAAATCTCACTTACAGGCACGTAACTAAGTCGTTCCGAACGAAGGAAACTTGCGTACATAGCGATCTTAGCTCTGTGTGCCGAGAAGCGTTGTTCCTCAATTTCCTTGATGTGTTATGAAAATTTTCGGCAAATCTCGCTTACAGGCACGTAACTAAGTCGTTCCGAACGAAGGAAACTTGCGTACATAGCGATCTTAGCTCTGTGTGCCGAGAAGCGTTGTTCCTCAATTTCCTTGATGTGTTATGAAAATTTTCGGCAAATCTCACTTACAGGCACGTAACTAAGTCGTTCCGAACGAAGGAAACTTGCGTACATAGCGATCTTAGCTCTGTGTGCCGAGAAGCGTTGTTCCTCAATTTCCTTGATGTGTTATGAAAATTTTCGGCAAATCTCACTTACAGGCACGTAACTAAGTCGTTCCGAACGAAGGAAACTTGCGTACATAGCGATCTTAGCTCTGTGTGCCGAGAAGCGTTGTTCCTCAATTTCCTTGATGTGTTATGAAAATTTTCGGCAAATCTCACTTACAGGCACGTAACTAAGTCGTTCCGAACGAAGGAAACTTGCGTACATAGCGATCTTAGCTCTGTGTGCCGAGAAGCGTTGTTCCTCAATTTCCTTGATGTGTTATGAAAATTTTCGGCAAATCTCACTTACAGGCACGTAACTAAGTCGTTCCGAACGAAGGAAACTTGCGTACATAGCGATCTTAGCTCTGTGTGCCGAGAAGCGTTGTTCCTCAATTTCCTTGATGTGTTATGAAAATTTTCGGCAAATCTCACTTACAGGCACGTAACTAAGTCGTTCCGAACGAAGGAAACTTGCGTACATAGCGATCTTAGCTCTGTGTGCCGAGAAGCGTTGTTCCTCAATTTCCTTGATGTGTTATGAAAATTTTCGGCAAATCTCACTTACAGGCACGTAACTAAGTCGTTCCGAACGAAGGAAACTTGCGTACATAGCGATCTTAGCTCTGTGTGCCGAGAAGCGTTGTTCCTCAATTTCCTTGATGTGTTATGAAAATTTTCGGCAAATCTCACTTACAGGCACGTAACTAAGTCGTTCCGAACGAAGGAAACTTGCGTACATAGCGATCTTAGCTCTGTGTGCCGAGAAGCGTTGTTCCTCAATTTCCTTGATGTGTTATGAAAATTTTCGGCAAATCTCACTTACAGGCACGTAACTAAGTCGTTCCGAACGAAGGAAACTTGCGTACATAGCGATCTTAGCTCTGTGTGCCGAGAAGCGTTGTTCCTCAATTTCCTTGATGTGTTATGAAAATTTTCGGCAAATCTCACTTACAGGCACGTAACTAAGTCGTTCCGAACGAAGGAAACTTGCGTACATAGCGATCTTAGCTCTGTGTGCCGAGAAGCGTTGTTCCTCAATTTCCTTGATGTGTTATGAAAATTTTCGGCAAATCTCACTTACAGGCACGTAACTAAGTCGTTCCGAACGAAGGAAACTTGCGTACATAGCGATCTTAGCTCTGTGTGCCGAGAAGCGTTGTTCCTCAATTTCCTTGATGTGTTATGAAAATTTTCGGCAAATCTCACTTACAGGCACGTAACTAAGTCGTTCCGAACGAAGGAAACTTGCGTACATAGCGATCTTAGCTCTGTGTGCCGAGAAGCGTTGTTCCTCAATTTCCTTGATGTGTTATGAAAATTTTCGGCAAATCTCACTTACAGGCACGTAACTAAGTCGTTCCGAACGAAGGAAACTTGCGTACATAGCGATCTTAGCTCTGTGTGCCGAGAAGCGTTGTTCCTCAATTTCCTTGATGTGTTATGAAAATTTTCGGCAAATCTCACTTACAGGCACGTAACTAAGTCGTTCCGAACGAAGGAAACTTGCGTACATAGCGATCTTAGCTCTGTGTGCCGAGAAGCGTTGTTCCTCAATTTCCTTGATGTGTTATGAAAATTTTCGGCAAATCTCACTTACAGGCACGTAACTAAGTCGTTCCGAACGAAGGAAACTTGCGTACATAGCGATCTTAGCTCTGTGTGCCGAGAAGCGTTGTTCCTCAATTTCCTTGATGTGTTATGAAAATTTTCGGCAAATCTCACTTACAGGCACGTAACTAAGTCGTTCCGAACGAAGGAAACTTGCGTACATAGCGATCTTAGCTCTGTGTGCCGAGAAGCGTTGTTCCTCAATTTCCTTGATGTGTTATGAAAATTTTCGGCAAATCTCACTTACAGGCACGTAACTAAGTCGTTCCGAACGAAGGAAACTTGCGTACATAGCGATCTTAGCTCTGTGTGCCGAGAAGCGTTGTTCCTCAATTTCCTTGATGTGTTATGAAAATTTTCGGCAAATCTCACTTACAGGCACGTAACTAAGTCGTTCCGAACGAAGGAAACTTGCGTACATAGCGATCTTAGCTCTGTGTGCCGAGAAGCGTTGTTCCTCAATTTCCTTGATGTGTTATGAAAATTTTCGGCAAATCTCACTTACAGGCACGTAACTAAGTCGTTCCGAACGAAGGAAACTTGCGTACATAGCGATCTTAGCTCTGTGTGCCGAGAAGCGTTGTTCCTCAATTTCCTTGATGTGTTATGAAAATTTTCGGCAAATCTCACTTACAGGCACGTAACTAAGTCGTTCCGAACGAAGGAAACTTGCGTACATAGCGATCTTAGCTCTGTGTGCCGAGAAGCGTTGTTCCTCAATTTCCTTGATGTGTTATGAAAATTTTCGGCAAATCTCACTTACAGGCACGTAACTAAGTCGTTCCGAACGAAGGAAACTTGCGTACATAGCGATCTTAGCTCTGTGTGCCGAGAAGCGTTGTTCCTCAATTTCCTTGATGTGTTATGAAAATTTTCGGCAAATCTCACTTACAGGCACGTAACTAAGTCGTTCCGAACGAAGGAAACTTGCGTACATAGCGATCTTAGCTCTGTGTGCCGAGAAGCGTTGTTCCTCAATTTCCTTGATGTGTTATGAAAATTTTCGGCAAATCTCACTTACAGGCACGTAACTAAGTCGTTCCGAACGAAGGAAACTTGCGTACATAGCGATCTTAGCTCTGTGTGCCGAGAAGCGTTGTTCCTCAATTTCCTTGATGTGTTATGAAAATTTTCGGCAAATCTCACTTACAGGCACGTAACTAAGTCGTTCCGAACGAAGGAAACTTGCGTACATAGCGATCTTAGCTCTGTGTGCCGAGAAGCGTTGTTCCTCAATTTCCTTGATGTGTTATGAAAATTTTCGGCAAATCTCACTTACAGGCACGTAACTAAGTCGTTCCGAACGAAGGAAACTTGCGTACATAGCGATCTTAGCTCTGTGTGCCGAGAAGCGTTGTTCCTCAATTTCCTTGATGTGTTATGAAAATTTTCGGCAAATCTCACTTACAGGCACGTAACTAAGTCGTTCCGAACGAAGGAAACTTGCGTACATAGCGATCTTAGCTCTGTGTGCCGAGAAGCGTTGTTCCTCAATTTCCTTGATGTGTTATGAAAATTTTCGGCAAATCTCACTTACAGGCACGTAACTAAGTCGTTCCGAACGAAGGAAACTTGCGTACATAGCGATCTTAGCTCTGTGTGCCGAGAAGCGTTGTTCCTCAATTTCCTTGATGTGTTATGAAAATTTTCGGCAAATCTCACTTACAGGCACGTAACTAAGTCGTTCCGAACGAAGGAAACTTGCGTACATAGCGATCTTAGCTCTGTGTGCCGAGAAGCGTTGTTCCTCAATTTCCTTGATGTGTTATGAAAATTTTCGGCAAATCTCACTTACAGGCACGTAACTAAGTCGTTCCGAACGAAGGAAACTTGCGTACATAGCGATCTTAGCTCTGTGTGCCGAGAAGCGTTGTTCCTCAATTTCCTTGATGTGTTATGAAAATTTTCGGCAAATCTCACTTACAGGCACGTAACTAAGTCGTTCCGAACGAAGGAAACTTGCGTACATAGCGATCTTAGCTCTGTGTGCCGAGAAGCGTTGTTCCTCAATTTCCTTGATGTGTTATGAAAATTTTCGGCAAATCTCACTTACAGGCACGTAACTAAGTCGTTCCGAACGAAGGAAACTTGCGTACATAGCGATCTTAGCTCTGTGTGCCGAGAAGCGTTGTTCCTCAATTTCCTTGATGTGTTATGAAAATTTTCGGCAAATCTCACTTACAGGCACGTAACTAAGTCGTTCCGAACGAAGGAAACTTGCGTACATAGCGATCTTAGCTCTGTGTGCCGAGAAGCGTTGTTCCTCAATTTCCTTGATGTGTTATGAAAATTTTCGGCAAATCTCACTTACAGGCACGTAACTAAGTCGTTCCGAACGAAGGAAACTTGCGTACATAGCGATCTTAGCTCTGTGTGCCGAGAAGCGTTGTTCCTCAATTTCCTTGATGTGTTATGAAAATTTTCGGCAAATCTCACTTACAGGCACGTAACTAAGTCGTTCCGAACGAAGGAAACTTGCGTACATAGCGATCTTAGCTCTGTGTGCCGAGAAGCGTTGTTCCTCAATTTCCTTGATGTGTTATGAAAATTTTCGGCAAATCTCACTTACAGGCACGTAACTAAGTCGTTCCGAACGAAGGAAACTTGCGTACATAGCGATCTTAGCTCTGTGTGCCGAGAAGCGTTGTTCCTCAATTTCCTTGATGTGTTATGAAAATTTTCGGCAAATCTCGCTTACAGGCACGTAACTAAGTCGTTCCGAACGAAGGAAACTTGCGTACATAGCGATCTTAGCTCTGTGTGCCGAGAAGCGTTGTTCCTCAATTTCCTTGATGTGTTATGAAAATTTTCGGCAAATCTCACTTACAGGCACGTAACTAAGTCGTTCCGAACGAAGGAAACTTGCGTACATAGCGATCTTAGCTCTGTGTGCCGAGAAGCGTTGTTCCTCAATTTCCTTGATGTGTTATGAAAATTTTCGGCAAATCTCACTTACAGGCACGTAACTAAGTCGTTCCGAACGAAGGAAACTTGCGTACATAGCGATCTTAGCTCTGTGTGCCGAGAAGCGTTGTTCCTCAATTTCCTTGATGTGTTATGAAAATTTTCGGCAAATCTCACTTACAGGCACGTAACTAAGTCGTTCCGAACGAAGGAAACTTGCGTACATAGCGATCTTAGCTCTGTGTGCCGAGAAGCGTTGTTCCTCAATTTCCTTGATGTGTTATGAAAATTTTCGGCAAATCTCGCTTACAGGCACGTAACTAAGTCGTTCCGAACGAAGGAAACTTGCGTACATAGCGATCTTAGCTCTGTGTGCCGAGAAGCGTTGTTCCTCAATTTCCTTGATGTGTTATGAAAATTTTCGGCAAATCTCACTTACAGGCACGTAACTAAGTCGTTCCGAACGAAGGAAACTTGCGTACATAGCGATCTTAGCTCTGTGTGCCGAGAAGCGTTGTTCCTCAATTTCCTTGATGTGTTATGAAAATTTTCGGCAAATCTCGCTTACAGGCACGTAACTAAGTCGTTCCGAACGAAGGAAACTTGCGTACATAGCGATCTTAGCTCTGTGTGCCGAGAAGCGTTGTTCCTCAATTTCCTTGATGTGTTATGAAAATTTTCGGCAAATCTCACTTACAGGCACGTAACTAAGTCGTTCCGAACGAAGGAAACTTGCGTACATAGCGATCTTAGCTCTGTGTGCCGAGAAGCGTTGTTCCTCAATTTCCTTGATGTGTTATGAAAATTTTCGGCAAATCTCACTTACAGGCACGTAACTAAGTCGTTCCGAACGAAGGAAACTTGCGTACATAGCGATCTTAGCTCTGTGTGCCGAGAAGCGTTGTTCCTCAATTTCCTTGATGTGTTATGAAAATTTTCGGCAAATCTCACTTACAGGCACGTAACTAAGTCGTTCCGAACGAAGGAAACTTGCGTACATAGCGATCTTAGCTCTGTGTGCCGAGAAGCGTTGTTCCTCAATTTCCTTGATGTGTTATGAAAATTTTCGGCAAATCTCACTTACAGGCACGTAACTAAGTCGTTCCGAACGAAGGAAACTTGCGTACATAGCGATCTTAGCTCTGTGTGCCGAGAAGCGTTGTTCCTCAATTTCCTTGATGTGTTATGAAAATTTTCGGCAAATCTCACTTACAGGCACGTAACTAAGTCGTTCCGAACGAAGGAAACTTGCGTACATAGCGATCTTAGCTCTGTGTGCCGAGAAGCGTTGTTCCTCAATTTCCTTGATGTGTTATGAAAATTTTCGGCAAATCTCACTTACAGGCACGTAACTAAGTCGTTCCGAACGAAGGAAACTTGCGTACATAGCGATCTTAGCTCTGTGTGCCGAGAAGCGTTGTTCCTCAATTTCCTTGATGTGTTATGAAAATTTTCGGCAAATCTCACTTACAGGCACGTAACTAAGTCGTTCCGAACGAAGGAAACTTGCGTACATAGCGATCTTAGCTCTGTGTGCCGAGAAGCGTTGTTCCTCAATTTCCTTGATGTGTTATGAAAATTTTCGGCAAATCTCACTTACAGGCACGTAACTAAGTCGTTCCGAACGAAGGAAACTTGCGTACATAGCGATCTTAGCTCTGTGTGCCGAGAAGCGTTGTTCCTCAATTTCCTTGATGTGTTATGAAAATTTTCGGCAAATCTCGCTTACAGGCACGTAACTAAGTCGTTCCGAACGAAGGAAACTTGCGTACATAGCGATCTTAGCTCTGTGTGCCGAGAAGCGTTGTTCCTCAATTTCCTTGATGTGTTATGAAAATTTTCGGCAAATCTCACTTACAGGCACGTAACTAAGTCGTTCCGAACGAAGGAAACTTGCGTACATAGCGATCTTAGCTCTGTGTGCCGAGAAGCGTTGTTCCTCAATTTCCTTGATGTGTTATGAAAATTTTCGGCAAATCTCACTTACAGGCACGTAACTAAGTCGTTCCGAACGAAGGAAACTTGCGTACATAGCGATCTTAGCTCTGTGTGCCGAGAAGCGTTGTTCCTCAATTTCCTTGATGTGTTATGAAAATTTTCGGCAAATCTCACTTACAGGCACGTAACTAAGTCGTTCCGAACGAAGGAAACTTGCGTACATAGCGATCTTAGCTCTGTGTGCCGAGAAGCGTTGTTCCTCAATTTCCTTGATGTGTTATGAAAATTTTCGGCAAATCTCACTTACAGGCACGTAACTAAGTCGTTCCGAACGAAGGAAACTTGCGTACATAGCGATCTTAGCTCTGTGTGCCGAGAAGCGTTGTTCCTCAATTTCCTTGATGTGTTATGAAAATTTTCGGCAAATCTCACTTACAGGCACGTAACTAAGTCGTTCCGAACGAAGGAAACTTGCGTACATAGCGATCTTAGCTCTGTGTGCCGAGAAGCGTTGTTCCTCAATTTCCTTGATGTGTTATGAAAATTTTCGGCAAATCTCACTTACAGGCACGTAACTAAGTCGTTCCGAACGAAGGAAACTTGCGTACATAGCGATCTTAGCTCTGTGTGCCGAGAAGCGTTGTTCCTCAATTTCCTTGATGTGTTATGAAAATTTTCGGCAAATCTCACTTACAGGCACGTAACTAAGTCGTTCCGAACGAAGGAAACTTGCGTACATAGCGATCTTAGCTCTGTGTGCCGAGAAGCGTTGTTCCTCAATTTCCTTGATGTGTTATGAAAATTTTCGGCAAATCTCACTTACAGGCACGTAACTAAGTCGTTCCGAACGAAGGAAACTTGCGTACATAGCGATCTTAGCTCTGTGTGCCGAGAAGCGTTGTTCCTCAATTTCCTTGATGTGTTATGAAAATTTTCGGCAAATCTCACTTACAGGCACGTAACTAAGTCGTTCCGAACGAAGGAAACTTGCGTACATAGCGATCTTAGCTCTGTGTGCCGAGAAGCGTTGTTCCTCAATTTCCTTGATGTGTTATGAAAATTTTCGGCAAATCTCACTTACAGGCACGTAACTAAGTCGTTCCGAACGAAGGAAACTTGCGTACATAGCGATCTTAGCTCTGTGTGCCGAGAAGCGTTGTTCCTCAATTTCCTTGATGTGTTATGAAAATTTTCGGCAAATCTCACTTACAGGCACGTAACTAAGTCGTTCCGAACGAAGGAAACTTGCGTACATAGCGATCTTAGCTCTGTGTGCCGAGAAGCGTTGTTCCTCAATTTCCTTGATGTGTTATGAAAATTTTCGGCAAATCTCACTTACAGGCACGTAACTAAGTCGTTCCGAACGAAGGAAACTTGCGTACATAGCGATCTTAGCTCTGTGTGCCGAGAAGCGTTGTTCCTCAATTTCCTTGATGTGTTATGAAAATTTTCGGCAAATCTCACTTACAGGCACGTAACTAAGTCGTTCCGAACGAAGGAAACTTGCGTACATAGCGATCTTAGCTCTGTGTGCCGAGAAGCGTTGTTCCTCAATTTCCTTGATGTGTTATGAAAATTTTCGGCAAATCTCACTTACAGGCACGTAACTAAGTCGTTCCGAACGAAGGAAACTTGCGTACATAGCGATCTTAGCTCTGTGTGCCGAGAAGCGTTGTTCCTCAATTTCCTTGATGTGTTATGAAAATTTTCGGCAAATCTCACTTACAGGCACGTAACTAAGTCGTTCCGAACGAAGGAAACTTGCGTACATAGCGATCTTAGCTCTGTGTGCCGAGAAGCGTTGTTCCTCAATTTCCTTGATGTGTTATGAAAATTTTCGGCAAATCTCACTTACAGGCACGTAACTAAGTCGTTCCGAACGAAGGAAACTTGCGTACATAGCGATCTTAGCTCTGTGTGCCGAGAAGCGTTGTTCCTCAATTTCCTTGATGTGTTATGAAAATTTTCGGCAAATCTCACTTACAGGCACGTAACTAAGTCGTTCCGAACGAAGGAAACTTGCGTACATAGCGATCTTAGCTCTGTGTGCCGAGAAGCGTTGTTCCTCAATTTCCTTGATGTGTTATGAAAATTTTCGGCAAATCTCACTTACAGGCACGTAACTAAGTCGTTCCGAACGAAGGAAACTTGCGTACATAGCGATCTTAGCTCTGTGTGCCGAGAAGCGTTGTTCCTCAATTTCCTTGATGTGTTATGAAAATTTTCGGCAAATCTCACTTACAGGCACGTAACTAAGTCGTTCCGAACGAAGGAAACTTGCGTACATAGCGATCTTAGCTCTGTGTGCCGAGAAGCGTTGTTCCTCAATTTCCTTGATGTGTTATGAAAATTTTCGGCAAATCTCACTTACAGGCACGTAACTAAGTCGTTCCGAACGAAGGAAACTTGCGTACATAGCGATCTTAGCTCTGTGTGCCGAGAAGCGTTGTTCCTCAATTTCCTTGATGTGTTATGAAAATTTTCGGCAAATCTCACTTACAGGCACGTAACTAAGTCGTTCCGAACGAAGGAAACTTGCGTACATAGCGATCTTAGCTCTGTGTGCCGAGAAGCGTTGTTCCTCAATTTCCTTGATGTGTTATGAAAATTTTCGGCAAATCTCACTTACAGGCACGTAACTAAGTCGTTCCGAACGAAGGAAACTTGCGTACATAGCGATCTTAGCTCTGTGTGCCGAGAAGCGTTGTTCCTCAATTTCCTTGATGTGTTATGAAAATTTTCGGCAAATCTCACTTACAGGCACGTAACTAAGTCGTTCCGAACGAAGGAAACTTGCGTACATAGCGATCTTAGCTCTGTGTGCCGAGAAGCGTTGTTCCTCAATTTCCTTGATGTGTTATGAAAATTTTCGGCAAATCTCACTTACAGGCACGTAACTAAGTCGTTCCGAACGAAGGAAACTTGCGTACATAGCGATCTTAGCTCTGTGTGCCGAGAAGCGTTGTTCCTCAATTTCCTTGATGTGTTATGAAAATTTTCGGCAAATCTCACTTACAGGCACGTAACTAAGTCGTTCCGAACGAAGGAAACTTGCGTACATAGCGATCTTAGCTCTGTGTGCCGAGAAGCGTTGTTCCTCAATTTCCTTGATGTGTTATGAAAATTTTCGGCAAATCTCACTTACAGGCACGTAACTAAGTCGTTCCGAACGAAGGAAACTTGCGTACATAGCGATCTTAGCTCTGTGTGCCGAGAAGCGTTGTTCCTCAATTTCCTTGATGTGTTATGAAAATTTTCGGCAAATCTCACTTACAGGCACGTAACTAAGTCGTTCCGAACGAAGGAAACTTGCGTACATAGCGATCTTAGCTCTGTGTGCCGAGAAGCGTTGTTCCTCAATTTCCTTGATGTGTTATGAAAATTTTCGGCAAATCTCACTTACAGGCACGTAACTAAGTCGTTCCGAACGAAGGAAACTTGCGTACATAGCGATCTTAGCTCTGTGTGCCGAGAAGCGTTGTTCCTCAATTTCCTTGATGTGTTATGAAAATTTTCGGCAAATCTCACTTACAGGCACGTAACTAAGTCGTTCCGAACGAAGGAAACTTGCGTACATAGCGATCTTAGCTCTGTGTGCCGAGAAGCGTTGTTCCTCAATTTCCTTGATGTGTTATGAAAATTTTCGGCAAATCTCACTTACAGGCACGTAACTAAGTCGTTCCGAACGAAGGAAACTTGCGTACATAGCGATCTTAGCTCTGTGTGCCGAGAAGCGTTGTTCCTCAATTTCCTTGATGTGTTATGAAAATTTTCGGCAAATCTCACTTACAGGCACGTAACTAAGTCGTTCCGAACGAAGGAAACTTGCGTACATAGCGATCTTAGCTCTGTGTGCCGAGAAGCGTTGTTCCTCAATTTCCTTGATGTGTTATGAAAATTTTCGGCAAATCTCACTTACAGGCACGTAACTAAGTCGTTCCGAACGAAGGAAACTTGCGTACATAGCGATCTTAGCTCTGTGTGCCGAGAAGCGTTGTTCCTCAATTTCCTTGATGTGTTATGAAAATTTTCGGCAAATCTCACTTACAGGCACGTAACTAAGTCGTTCCGAACGAAGGAAACTTGCGTACATAGCGATCTTAGCTCTGTGTGCCGAGAAGCGTTGTTCCTCAATTTCCTTGATGTGTTATGAAAATTTTCGGCAAATCTCACTTACAGGCACGTAACTAAGTCGTTCCGAACGAAGGAAACTTGCGTACATAGCGATCTTAGCTCTGTGTGCCGAGAAGCGTTGTTCCTCAATTTCCTTGATGTGTTATGAAAATTTTCGGCAAATCTCACTTACAGGCACGTAACTAAGTCGTTCCGAACGAAGGAAACTTGCGTACATAGCGATCTTAGCTCTGTGTGCCGAGAAGCGTTGTTCCTCAATTTCCTTGATGTGTTATGAAAATTTTCGGCAAATCTCACTTACAGGCACGTAACTAAGTCGTTCCGAACGAAGGAAACTTGCGTACATAGCGATCTTAGCTCTGTGTGCCGAGAAGCGTTGTTCCTCAATTTCCTTGATGTGTTATGAAAATTTTCGGCAAATCTCACTTACAGGCACGTAACTAAGTCGTTCCGAACGAAGGAAACTTGCGTACATAGCGATCTTAGCTCTGTGTGCCGAGAAGCGTTGTTCCTCAATTTCCTTGATGTGTTATGAAAATTTTCGGCAAATCTCACTTACAGGCACGTAACTAAGTCGTTCCGAACGAAGGAAACTTGCGTACATAGCGATCTTAGCTCTGTGTGCCGAGAAGCGTTGTTCCTCAATTTCCTTGATGTGTTATGAAAATTTTCGGCAAATCTCACTTACAGGCACGTAACTAAGTCGTTCCGAACGAAGGAAACTTGCGTACATAGCGATCTTAGCTCTGTGTGCCGAGAAGCGTTGTTCCTCAATTTCCTTGATGTGTTATGAAAATTTTCGGCAAATCTCACTTACAGGCACGTAACTAAGTCGTTCCGAACGAAGGAAACTTGCGTACATAGCGATCTTAGCTCTGTGTGCCGAGAAGCGTTGTTCCTCAATTTCCTTGATGTGTTATGAAAATTTTCGGCAAATCTCACTTACAGGCACGTAACTAAGTCGTTCCGAACGAAGGAAACTTGCGTACATAGCGATCTTAGCTCTGTGTGCCGAGAAGCGTTGTTCCTCAATTTCCTTGATGTGTTATGAAAATTTTCGGCAAATCTCACTTACAGGCACGTAACTAAGTCGTTCCGAACGAAGGAAACTTGCGTACATAGCGATCTTAGCTCTGTGTGCCGAGAAGCGTTGTTCCTCAATTTCCTTGATGTGTTATGAAAATTTTCGGCAAATCTCACTTACAGGCACGTAACTAAGTCGTTCCGAACGAAGGAAACTTGCGTACATAGCGATCTTAGCTCTGTGTGCCGAGAAGCGTTGTTCCTCAATTTCCTTGATGTGTTATGAAAATTTTCGGCAAATCTCACTTACAGGCACGTAACTAAGTCGTTCCGAACGAAGGAAACTTGCGTACATAGCGATCTTAGCTCTGTGTGCCGAGAAGCGTTGTTCCTCAATTTCCTTGATGTGTTATGAAAATTTTCGGCAAATCTCACTTACAGGCACGTAACTAAGTCGTTCCGAACGAAGGAAACTTGCGTACATAGCGATCTTAGCTCTGTGTGCCGAGAAGCGTTGTTCCTCAATTTCCTTGATGTGTTATGAAAATTTTCGGCAAATCTCACTTACAGGCACGTAACTAAGTCGTTCCGAACGAAGGAAACTTGCGTACATAGCGATCTTAGCTCTGTGTGCCGAGAAGCGTTGTTCCTCAATTTCCTTGATGTGTTATGAAAATTTTCGGCAAATCTCACTTACAGGCACGTAACTAAGTCGTTCCGAACGAAGGAAACTTGCGTACATAGCGATCTTAGCTCTGTGTGCCGAGAAGCGTTGTTCCTCAATTTCCTTGATGTGTTATGAAAATTTTCGGCAAATCTCACTTACAGGCACGTAACTAAGTCGTTCCGAACGAAGGAAACTTGCGTACATAGCGATCTTAGCTCTGTGTGCCGAGAAGCGTTGTTCCTCAATTTCCTTGATGTGTTATGAAAATTTTCGGCAAATCTCACTTACAGGCACGTAACTAAGTCGTTCCGAACGAAGGAAACTTGCGTACATAGCGATCTTAGCTCTGTGTGCCGAGAAGCGTTGTTCCTCAATTTCCTTGATGTGTTATGAAAATTTTCGGCAAATCTCACTTACAGGCACGTAACTAAGTCGTTCCGAACGAAGGAAACTTGCGTACATAGCGATCTTAGCTCTGTGTGCCGAGAAGCGTTGTTCCTCAATTTCCTTGATGTGTTATGAAAATTTTCGGCAAATCTCACTTACAGGCACGTAACTAAGTCGTTCCGAACGAAGGAAACTTGCGTACATAGCGATCTTAGCTCTGTGTGCCGAGAAGCGTTGTTCCTCAATTTCCTTGATGTGTTATGAAAATTTTCGGCAAATCTCACTTACAGGCACGTAACTAAGTCGTTCCGAACGAAGGAAACTTGCGTACATAGCGATCTTAGCTCTGTGTGCCGAGAAGCGTTGTTCCTCAATTTCCTTGATGTGTTATGAAAATTTTCGGCAAATCTCACTTACAGGCACGTAACTAAGTCGTTCCGAACGAAGGAAACTTGCGTACATAGCGATCTTAGCTCTGTGTGCCGAGAAGCGTTGTTCCTCAATTTCCTTGATGTGTTATGAAAATTTTCGGCAAATCTCACTTACAGGCACGTAACTAAGTCGTTCCGAACGAAGGAAACTTGCGTACATAGCGATCTTAGCTCTGTGTGCCGAGAAGCGTTGTTCCTCAATTTCCTTGATGTGTTATGAAAATTTTCGGCAAATCTCGCTTACAGGCACGTAACTAAGTCGTTCCGAACGAAGGAAACTTGCGTACATAGCGATCTTAGCTCTGTGTGCCGAGAAGCGTTGTTCCTCAATTTCCTTGATGTGTTATGAAAATTTTCGGTATATCTCACTTACAGGCACGTAACTAAGTCGTTCCGAACGAAGGAAACTTGCGTACATAGCGATCTTAGCTCTGTGTGCCGAGAAGCGTTGTTCCTCAATTTCCTTGATGTGTTATGAAAATTTCGGTAAATCTCACTTACAGGCACGTAACTAAGTCGTTCCGAACGAAGGAAACTTGCGTACATAGCGATCTTAGCTCTGTGTGCCGAGAAGCGTTGTTCCTCAATTTCCTTGATGTGTTATGAAAATTTTCGGCAAATCTCACTTACAGGCACGTAACTAAGTCGTTCCGAACGAAGGAAACTTGCGTACATAGCGATCTTAGCTCTGTGTGCCGAGAAGCGTTGTTCCTCAATTTCCTTGATGTGTTATGAAAATTTTCGGCAAATCTCGCTTACAGGCACGTAACTAAGTCGTTCCGAACGAAGGAAACTTGCGTACATAGCGATCTTAGCTGTGTGCCGAGAAGCGTTGTTCCTCAATTTCCTTGATGTGTTATGAAAATTTTCGGCAAATCTCACTTACAGGCACGTAACTAAGTCGTTCCGAACGAAGGAAACTTGCGTACATAGCGATCTTAGCTCTGTGTGCCGAGAAGCGTTGTTCCTCAATTTCCTTGATGTGTTATGAAAATTTTCGGCAAATCTCACTTACAGGCACGTAACTAAGTCGTTCCGAACGAAGGAAACTTGCGTACATAGCGATCTTAGCTCTGTGTGCCGAGAAGCGTTGTTCCTCAATTTCCTTGATGTGTTATGAAAATTTCGGTATATCTCACTTACAGGCACGTAACTAAGTCGTTCCGAACGAAGGAAACTTGCGTACATAGCGATCTTAGCTCTGTGTGCCGAGAAGCGTTGTTCCTCAATTTCCTTGATGTGTTATGAAAATTTTCGGCAAATCTCGCTTACAGGCACGTAACTAAGTCGTTCCGAACGAAGGAAACTTGCGTACATAGCGATCTTAGCTCTGTGTGCCGAGAAGCGTTGTTCCTCAATTTCCTTGATGTGTTATGAAAACTTTCGGCATATCTCACTTACAGGCACGTAACTAAGTCGTTCCGAACGAAGGAAACTTGCGTACATAGCGATCTTAGCTCTGTGTGCCGAGAAGCGTTGTTCCTCAATTTCCTTGATGTGTTATGAAAATTTTCGGCAAATCTCACTTACAGGCACGTAACTAAGTCGTTCCGAACGAAGGAAACTTGCGTACATAGCGATCTTAGCTCTGTGTGCCGAGAAGCGTTGTTCCTCAATTTCCTTGATGTGTTATGAAAATTTTCGGCAAATCTCGCTTACAGGCACGTAACTAAGTCGTTCCGAACGAAGGAAACTTGCGTACATAGCGATCTTAGCTCTGTGTGCCGAGAAGCGTTGTTCCTCAATTTCCTTGATGTGTTATGAAAACTTTCGGTAAATCTCACTTACAGGTACGTAACTAAGTCGTTCCGAACGAAGGAAACTTGCGTACATAGCGATCTTAGCTCTGTGTGCCGAGAAGCGTTGTTCCTCAATTTCCTTGATGTGTTATGAAAATTTTCGGCAAATCTCGCTTACAGGCACGTAACTAAGTCGTTCCGAACGAAGGAAACTTGCGTACATAGCGATCTTAGCTCTGTGTGCCGAGAAGCGTTGTTCCTCAATTTCCTTGATGTGTTATGAAAATTCGGCAAATCTCACTTACAGGCACGTAACTAAGTCGTTCCGAACGAAGGAAACTTGCGTACATAGCGATCTTAGCTCTGTGTGCCGAGAAGCGTTGTTCCTCAATTTCCTTGATGTGTTATGAAAACTTTCGGTATATCTCACTTACAGGTACGTAACTAAGTCGTTCCGAACGAAGGAAACTTGCGTACATAGCGATCTTAGCTCTGTGTGCCGAGAAGCGTTGTTCCTCAATTTCCTTGATGTGTTATGAAAATTTTCGGCAAATCTCACTTACAGGCACGTAACTAAGTCGTTCCGAACGAAGGAAACTTGCGTACATAGCGATCTTAGCTCTGTGTGCCGAGAAGCGTTGTTCCTCAATTTCCTTGATGTGTTATGAAAATTTTCGGCAAATCTCGCTTACAGGCACGTAACTAAGTCGTTCCGAACGAAGGAAACTTGCGTACATAGCGATCTTAGCTCTGTGCCGAGAAGCGTTGTTCCTCAATTTCCTTGATGTGTTATGAAAACTTTCGGTATATCTCACTTACAGGTACGTAACTAAGTCGTTCCGAACGAAGGAAACTTGCGTACATAGCGATCTTAGCTCTGTGTGCCGAGAAGCGTTGTTCCTCAATTTCCTTGATGTGTTATGAAAATTTTCGGCAAATCTCGCTTACAGGCACGTAACTAAGTCGTTCCGAACGAAGGAAACTTGCGTACATAGCGATCTTAGCTCTGTGTGCCGAGAAGCGTTGTTCCTCAATTTCCTTGATGTGTTATGAAAACTTTCGGTATATCTCACTTACAGGCACGTAACTAAGTCGTTCCGAACGAAGGAAACTTGCGTACATAGCGATCTTAGCTCTGTGTGCCGAGAAGCGTTGTTCCTCAATTTCCTTGATGTGTTATGAAAATTTTCGGCAAATCTCACTTACAGGCACGTAACTAAGTCGTTCCGAACGAAGGAAACTTGCGTACATAGCGATCTTAGCTCTGTGTGCCGAGAAGCGTTGTTCCTCAATTTCCTTGATGTGTTATGAAAATTTTCGGCAAATCTCGCTTACAGGCACGTAACTAAGTCGTTCCGAACGAAGGAAACTTGCGTACATAGCGATCTTAGCTCTGTGTGCCGAGAAGCGTTGTTCCTCAATTTCCTTGATGTGTTATGAAAATTTTCGGCAAATCTCGCTTACAGGCACGTAACTAAGTCGTTCCGAACGAAGGAAACTTGCGTACATAGCGATCTTAGCTGTGTGCCGAGAAGCGTTGTTCCTCAATTTCCTTGATGTGTTATGAAAATTTTCGGCAAATCTCACTTACAGGCACGTAACTAAGTCGTTCCGAACGAAGGAAACTTGCGTACATAGCGATCTTAGCTCTGTGTGCCGAGAAGCGTTGTTCCTCAATTTCCTTGATGTGTTATGAAAATTTTCGGCAAATCTCGCTTACAGGCACGTAACTAAGTCGTTCCGAACGAAGGAAACTTGCGTACATAGCGATCTTAGCTCTGTGTGCCGAGAAGCGTTGTTCCTCAATTTCCTTGATGTGTTATGAAAATTTTCGGCAAATCTCACTTACAGGCACGTAACTAAGTCGTTCCGAACGAAGGAAACTTGCGTACATAGCGATCTTAGCTCTGTGTGCCGAGAAGCGTTGTTCCTCAATTTCCTTGATGTGTTATGAAAATTTTCGGCAAATCTCGCTTACAGGCACGTAACTAAGTCGTTCCGAACGAAGGAAACTTGCGTACATAGCGATCTTAGCTCTGTGTGCCGAGAAGCGTTGTTCCTCAATTTCCTTGATGTGTTATGAAAACTTTCGGTATATCTCACTTACAGGCACGTAACTAAGTCGTTCCGAACGAAGGAAACTTGCGTACATAGCGATCTTAGCTCTGTGTGCCGAGAAGCGTTGTTCCTCAATTTCCTTGATGTGTTATGAAAATTTTCGGCAAATCTCACTTACAGGCACGTAACTAAGTCGTTCCGAACGAAGGAAACTTGCGTACATAGCGATCTTAGCTCTGTGTGCCGAGAAGCGTTGTTCCTCAATTTCCTTGATGTGTTATGAAAATTTTCGGCAAATCTCGCTTACAGGCACGTAACTAAGTCGTTCCGAACGAAGGAAACTTGCGTACATAGCGATCTTAGCTCTGTGTGCCGAGAAGCGTTGTTCCTCAATTTCCTTGATGTGTTATGAAAACTTTCGGTATATCTCACTTACAGGTACGTAACTAAGTCGTTCCGAACGAAGGAAACTTGCGTACATAGCGATCTTAGCTCTGTGTGCCGAGAAGCGTTGTTCCTCAATTTCCTTGATGTGTTATGAAAATTTTCGGCAAATCTCGCTTACAGGCACGTAACTAAGTCGTTCCGAACGAAGGAAACTTGCGTACATAGCGATCTTAGCTCTGTGTGCCGAGAAGCGTTGTTCCTCAATTTCCTTGATGTGTTATGAAAATTTTCGGCAAATCTCACTTACAGGCACGTAACTAAGTCGTTCCGAACGAAGGAAACTTGCGTACATAGCGATCTTAGCTCTGTGTGCCGAGAAGCGTTGTTCCTCAATTTCCTTGATGTGTTATGAAAATTTTCGGCAAATCTCACTTACAGGCACGTAACTAAGTCGTTCCGAACGAAGGAAACTTGCGTACATAGCGATCTTAGCTCTGTGTGCCGAGAAGCGTTGTTCCTCAATTTCCTTGATGTGTTATGAAAATTTTCGGCAAATCTCACTTACAGGCACGTAACTAAGTCGTTCCGAACGAAGGAAACTTGCGTACATAGCGATCTTAGCTCTGTGTGCCGAGAAGCGTTGTTCCTCAATTTCCTTGATGTGTTATGAAAATTTTCGGCAAATCTCACTTACAGGCACGTAACTAAGTCGTTCCGAACGAAGGAAACTTGCGTACATAGCGATCTTAGCTCTGTGTGCCGAGAAGCGTTGTTCCTCAATTTCCTTGATGTGTTATGAAAATTTTCGGCAAATCTCACTTACAGGCACGTAACTAAGTCGTTCCGAACGAAGGAAACTTGCGTACATTCGATCTTAGCTGTGTGCCGAGAAGCGTTGTTCCTCAATTTCCTTGATGTGTTATGAAAACTTTCGGCATATCTCACTTACAGGCACGTAACTAAGTCGTTCCGAACGAAGGAAACTTGCGTACATAGCGATCTTAGCTCTGTGTGCCGAGAAGCGTTGTTCCTCAATTTCCTTGATGTGTTATGAAAATTTTCGGCAAATCTCGCTTACAGGCACGTAACTAAGTCGTTCCGAACGAAGGAAACTTGCGTACATAGCGATCTTAGCTCTGTGTGCCGAGAAGCGTTGTTCCTCAATTTCCTTGATGTGTTATGAAAACTTTCGGTATATCTCACTTACAGGTACGTAACTAAGTCGTTCCGAACGAAGGAAACTTGCGTACATAGCGATCTTAGCTCTGTGTGCCGAGAAGCGTTGTTCCTCAATTTCCTTGATGTGTTATGAAAATTTTCGGCAAATCTCGCTTACAGGCACGTAACTAAGTCGTTCCGAACGAAGGAAACTTGCGTACATAGCGATCTTAGCTCTGTGTGCCGAGAAGCGTTGTTCCTCAATTTCCTTGATGTGTTATGAAAATTTTCGGCAAATCTCACTTACAGGCACGTAACTAAGTCGTTCCGAACGAAGGAAACTTGCGTACATAGCGATCTTAGCTCTGTGTGCCGAGAAGCGTTGTTCCTCAATTTCCTTGATGTGTTATGAAAATTTTCGGCAAATCTCGCTTACAGGCACGTAACTAAGTCGTTCCGAACGAAGGAAACTTGCGTACATAGCGATCTTAGCTCTGCCGAGAAGCGTTGTTCCTCAATTTCCTTGATGTGTTATGAAAATTTTCGGCAAATCTCACTTACAGGCACGTAACTAAGTCGTTCCGAACGAAGGAAACTTGCGTACATAGCGATCTTAGCTCTGTGTGCCGAGAAGCGTTGTTCCTCAATTTCCTTGATGTGTTATGAAAATTTTCGGCAAATCTCGCTTACAGGCACGTAACTAAGTCGTTCCGAACGAAGGAAACTTGCGTACATAGCGATCTTAGCTCTGTGTGCCGAGAAGCGTTGTTCCTCAATTTCCTTGATGTGTTATGAAAATTTTCGGTATATCTCACTTACAGGCACGTAACTAAGTCGTTCCGAACGAAGGAAACTTGCGTACATAGCGATCTTAGCTCTGTGTGCCGAGAAGCGTTGTTCCTCAATTTCCTTGATGTGTTATGAAAATTTTCGGCAAATCTCACTTACAGGCACGTAACTAAGTCGTTCCGAACGAAGGAAACTTGCGTACATAGCGATCTTAGCTCTGTGTGCCGAGAAGCGTTGTTCCTCAATTTCCTTGATGTGTTATGAAAACTTTCGGTATATCTCACTTACAGGTACGTAACTAAGTCGTTCCGAACGAAGGAAACTTGCGTACATAGCGATCTTAGCTCTGTGTGCCGAGAAGCGTTGTTCCTCAATTTCCTTGATGTGTTATGAAAACTTTCGGCATATCTCACTTACAGGCACGTAACTAAGTCGTTCCGAACGAAGGAAACTTGCGTACATAGCGATCTTAGCTCTGTGTGCCGAGAAGCGTTGTTCCTCAATTTCCTTGATGTGTTATGAAAATTTTCGGCAAATCTCGCTTACAGGCACGTAACTAAGTCGTTCCGAACGAAGGAAACTTGCGTACATAGCGATCTTAGCTCTGTGTGCCGAGAAGCGTTGTTCCTCAATTTCCTTGATGTGTTATGAAAATTTTCGGCAAATCTCGCTTACAGGCACGTAACTAAGTCGTTCCGAACGAAGGAAACTTGCGTACATAGCGATCTTAGCTCTGTGTGCCGAGAAGCGTTGTTCCTCAATTTCCTTGATGTGTTATGAAAATTTTCGGTATATCTCACTTACAGGCACGTAACTAAGTCGTTCCGAACGAAGGAAACTTGCGTACATAGCGATCTTAGCTCTGTGTGCCGAGAAGCGTTGTTCCTCAATTTCCTTGATGTGTTATGAAAATTTTCGGCAAATCTCACTTACAGGCACGTAACTAAGTCGTTCCGAACGAAGGAAACTTGCGTACATAGCGATCTTAGCTCTGTGTGCCGAGAAGCGTTGTTCCTCAATTTCCTTGATGTGTTATGAAAACTTTCGGTATATCTCACTTACAGGTACGTAACTAAGTCGTTCCGAACGAAGGAAACTTGCGTACATAGCGATCTTAGCTCTGTGTGCCGAGAAGCGTTGTTCCTCAATTTCCTTGATGTGTTATGAAAATTTTCGGCAAATCTCGCTTACAGGCACGTAACTAAGTCGTTCCGAACGAAGGAAACTTGCGTACATAGCGATCTTAGCTCTGTGTGCCGAGAAGCGTTGTTCCTCAATTTCCTTGATGTGTTATGAAAATTTTCGGCAAATCTCACTTACAGGCACGTAACTAAGTCGTTCCGAACGAAGGAAACTTGCGTACATAGCGATCTTAGCTCTGTGTGCCGAGAAGCGTTGTTCCTCAATTTCCTTGATGTGTTATGAAAATTTTCGGCAAATCTCGCTTACAGGCACGTAACTAAGTCGTTCCGAACGAAGGAAACTTGCGTACATAGCGATCTTAGCTCTGTGTGCCGAGAAGCGTTGTTCCTCAATTTCCTTGATGTGTTATGAAAATTTTCGGCATATCTCACTTACAGGTACGTAACTAAGTCGTTCCGAACGAAGGAAACTTGCGTACATAGCGATCTTAGCTCTGTGTGCCGAGAAGCGTTGTTCCTCAATTTCCTTGATGTGTTATGAAAATTTTCGGCAAATCTCACTTACAGGCACGTAACTAAGTCGTTCCGAACGAAGGAAACTTGCGTACATAGCGATCTTAGCTCTGTGTGCCGAGAAGCGTTGTTCCTCAATTTCCTTGATGTGTTATGAAAACTTTCGGTATATCTCACTTACAGGTACGTAACTAAGTCGTTCCGAACGAAGGAAACTTGCGTACATAGCGATCTTAGCTCTGTGTGCCGAGAAGCGTTGTTCCTCAATTTCCTTGATGTGTTATGAAAATTTTCGGCAAATCTCACTTACAGGCACGTAACTAAGTCGTTCCGAACGAAGGAAACTTGCGTACATAGCGATCTTAGCTCTGTGTGCCGAGAAGCGTTGTTCCTCAATTTCCTTGATGTGTTATGAAAATTTTCGGCAAATCTCACTTACAGGCACGTAACTAAGTCGTTCCGAACGAAGGAAACTTGCGTACATAGCGATCTTAGCTCTGTGTGCCGAGAAGCGTTGTTCCTCAATTTCCTTGATGTGTTATGAAAATTTTCGGCAAATCTCACTTACAGGCACGTAACTAAGTCGTTCCGAACGAAGGAA
>JAXRKO010000940.1:0-24917 GCA_037039905.1 Formica aserva
CAAGGGGCACTACCCTCTAGGCATACATTACGGCTCCTACCTCCCAGGCCCAAGACGGTATGATCCACCGCCATGGCCCTGAGAGATCACAGGAGGCCTTCCCCGTATGCCAGGGGGAAAATCCCACCCCACAAATCCCCGAAAACCCACCCTTACCCTTAAACGCGTGGGTGTGCTCTTAGCACCCTTCCGTTTCCCTAGGGAAGCTTCGGGTGAGCCCTCTCACCACGTCAAGGTGGCACACCATCGAGAGGGAGGGGAACCTAACCTAACCTTTTTTTTTTTTTTTTTTTTTCATGGGGAAATCTTCATAGATACCCCTGGCTCCGGAGAGAGTCAGGGGTTATGCCGGATTCTTACCGGCTAAAACCCCATGGTGACCTTCCTCGGCAGTTTAGGCGGGCGCCTGGGAACGCGGTAGCATGACTTCCAGTCGCCCGCCTCCGCACTACCCGGTATTCCGGGTTCTATCCCGGGGGTCTGAAGGACCCCAGAGACTCTGCCATGGGGTGCCAGAAGGGCTCCCCTACAAAATTCATCCCGGGGAGGATCTGAGGGATCCTCCCGGAGGATATTACCTAGGGGGCGAGGCGGGGTCACAGCCGCCTTTCCCCCTCCAGCTCGGAGGATTTGCGTGCAATGGCCTCTATGGGTCTCCGCCCACTTTGGCCTGCAAAGCCTCCGGCGGTTAAACCGCCTCCTTCCGGGGGTGGTATCCGGGGGGATGGACTGACTAAGTCACGTCCATCCCCTCGTCCGCCACCTTCTCAGCCTTACCCCTCTCACATGGAGGGGGGGGTTCCCGTGAAGCGGGAGTCCTACTCTTATCCGGCGGGGCCCGTGAGGCGGGCCCGCCGGGTTTGGCCTTTGTGGCCCTCCGCCCCCTCCTAGAGGGAGGGGGGGCACATCCTTTTCCCCCTACCCGATGCTCCGCCGGACGACCGGCCTCCGCGCAGAGCGGACACCGGGGCCCGGCCGAGCACCGGGCAGCTTTGTGGTCTGGACCTCCACATCTGTAGCAGAGACCAGACCTATCCACCGTCGCGGTGCACGTCTGCCTCAAGTGCCCAAATTCCAGGCAGCGATAACACTGCAGTGGGCGGGCCCTCAGCAGCTCCACCGAAGTAGCCGAGGACCAGCCCACCTTCAACTTTCCCGCGGAGGCCGCCCTAATCGCGGCCGCCGCCGGGCACCGCGCCCATACCGTACCCAAGCCCCGGGGGGATCGGCGTATTTCCCCCAGGCGGATCTCCCCAGGAGGGCAGCCCCCGGCCTTGGCGAGAGCTGAGGTTACCTCCTCAGGGGTCGCAGTCATCTCGACTCCACGCAGACGCATCTCCAAGCATCGCGTGGGTCGAGAGACCCTAACCCCAGCACGAGCCACCTCCGCGATCTTCCCAGCAAGAACATCCGCCTTCTTCTCCTTGTCCTTGCCGGGAATCTCTACAACTATCGCCCCATTGAGCGCAAATCTCACCCTGGAGTCCGCGATGCCGAGGTCCGCCAGCTCGATCCTCTTGCGGGCCTCCAGAAGCGCCTCCTGTGGTGTGCAGCCCGCTTCCTCCCCGACCGCCAGCATAACCGCTGCCGTAGTCGGGGCGCGTGGTCCACCGGTTGTCCTCTTCTTTTTCTTCTTCTTCCTCTTCTTGGCGGGGTCCTCCGGGTCCCCCCCCGTTCCCCCACCGGACCCCCCGTTCAGGGGGCCCGCGGAAGGGGAAGGGGGCTTGGACTGTGCCGTGGAGGGCTTATTAGGCCGCCTCTCCTTCCTGCCAAGGACCTTCGACCACGGCTCCGGTGCCGCAGCAGCGGAGATGGCTTCCGGTCCTTGGTGCTCCCCGGTTGGGGGCATGATGGGCAGAGTAGGGGGGGCCGCGGCCTTTCCCCTCTCTCCCTCAGCCCCCCCAGACGGAGCGCTGCGGTCCGCAGGGGTCTGTTTTAGAGCTGAGCCCCTCAGACCCATTCTTCTCTTGCTCTGCCGGATGTGATGGTCTACGGCAAGGCTGCGGAATTCCAGGGCAGGCCTGACGACCGGTGGACTCTTCCGCTTCTTCCTCTGGACGATTTCCAGGATCGGAGACACCGCCCCCCGGAGCCCCGCCTCTAGGCGAGACTCCAGAGCGGCGAACCTCCTCTCCCAGATCTCGTCCCGCTCCTTCCCGGTGAGGTCCCTGTGAAATAAATCTTCCGCAGAGCCGATCGAGTCCCTTCCGACGAGGGTCACGTCCGACTCCGCGGAACCTCCCCGTTTCTCCGTTCCCGCGCCGTCGCTATCCTCTCGATAGGACGATACTCCCTTTGCCTTCGTCCTTTGCGGACGGGAGTTCTGGGCAGGGTTCTCGGGTGGTGGCGAAGGAGTGCCCGGCAAAGGAGTCCTGGAGGCCTTAAGGGTCTCCGCCTCCTTCTTAAGCCTGAGGTTCTCCTCCCTCACCTCCCGAAGATCCGCCCTCGCCTCGCGTAACTGTCTCAGCACATTACCTTTGGCCGTCTCCAGAGCTGTGATCTTCTTCTCAGCGCTGCCATATCTAGCCCTCCTTCCTAGTTCGAGCACAGCGGCGTGCAGTCCCCGGGCCGCAAGGCGTAAGGTCCTGACGTACGTGCCCTTCATGTTGGAGGTCGTGTTTGAGATGTGTATAATCTCGTTCACGGCCTGCTCAGTCCTCTCCTTAACCTCATTGGGAGGCAGACCCTCCAGTGCCTTCCACAGCTCGTCCACCGAAGGGAGGTCCCGAAGGGACCTCGGATTCGGGGACTCGTCGCGGTCGCACTGGGTGCCGGCCAGTAGGCGCTCCTGCCGTGCCAACTCCACTTCCTGCTCCCGAAGACGTAGCTCCCTCTCCTTCTGGTCCGAGTAGGCCTTTTTTGCGGCGGCTATGTCTATGTAGTCCCCCGACGTGACTGGCCTACCTCTCTTCCTGGCCCTTTGATGGGGCGTTTCCACCGGGCAGGAGGAAGTCGACATGGCGTCGTCCTCTGAGACCACGTCGACATCGACATCCTCCCCGCCCGACACATCCCTACTCGAGGAGGACCCCGAGGGAGCCGGGGAGGCAGCCCTCAGGGACCCCCTAGACCCTCCAAGTCCCCTCCTCCTTCGAGGGATCCTGAAGGGTCCATCCCTCCCGTCTTCCGATACCGCGTCCGCGCGAACCAGGACCACCTTTGGTTCCAGGGATACCATCGACTTAACGATAGGCCCTGTCCCCGCCAGCAGACCCTGGCTACCTCCCTCTTCACTAGCGATAGTCCGTTCCCCCCCGGGGCTCGCCGTCAACCCCGTGGGTAGCCCGTCGTACGATGACGACACAGCAGGAGCCGGGACGGTACTCCCACTATGCCGGCCACTGGGGGGTCCGAAATCCCCCTGAGGCGGTAAGCTTCTACTCTCTTTGTTGTCCATCATAAATTCAACAAAGGTGGTTTTCTGTCGGGGTTTCCATCCCTTAGACGATTGCCTTACCGGGCTAACGGGCTCGTCTACCCGAGTGCATTTATTTCAAGGGGCACTACCCTCTAGGCATACTTCAATCGGTTCCTACTTCTCGGGCCATGCCAGTGCGTAAACGCACCGGGATGCCCCGAGAGATCACGGGAAACCTACTCCGTATGCCAGGGAGTTTACCCATCCCCAGGACCCCAAAAACCCTTCCCTTAAGCCCCTTGGTGTGCTCTTAGCACCCTTCCACTCCTTTCGGAGCTTCAGGGCGAGCCCTCTCACCACGACAAGGTGGCACACCGACGAGAGGGAAAAAAGTTAAGCTTCCCTTATGGGCCCCCCTCTGTTCGCCGGGGGCCATGAGCTCAAATACGGTGCCACCCTGTCTTGTGACAGGGCGCCCGTTTCCACCTCAATCTGTCTCCGGTTATTTATAGTGGGGTGAGACAGACCCCCACTAGGCGGACGCCTGTGGTGGCCGTCGGGCCGCCACCCAACGCGAGTCCCCCGTAGGGTCCCCTCCCCCGGCGAAACAGGGGAAAGGAGGCCGCCCGGTTGGCTAGACCGGGAAGCCATACCCGCGCAGGCACGTACCCTCGGACCGTCAGGCCACGCCATTTAACAAGGATGTTTACCATGCTGAAACATCCTTGCACCGGCTACCTCCGAGTTTTTATACGAGGGGGAAGGTAGACCCCTGTTTGTAGGATGTGTGACTTAGGGCACTCAAGGCGCGAAGACTCGAGAGTGTGGTTCCCTAAGCCATCCATCGTCCCTACCACGTGTCCCTGCCTCCGCGTTTTTATCCGAGGGGGAAGGCAGACCCCTGGGGGTCGGATGTGTTGCATCGGGACCATGGTCCTTCAACACCACATCCTCCTCATACCACCGGTGACCAACGAATTTATACAGGGAGGTCGGCCCTGTCTTCTGCTCTGCATGTTTCCCTTTCGGGAACCACACAGCGCAGAAGTCCTACCCGGATCCCCATATTCATGATGGGGATAACTAAGCCCTAGCCGCTTCCGATTTTACAGGGTGAAGCGGACCCCTGTTTGGTCAGCGTGCGCTTTCAAGACCGAGGTCCATTCACCGCATGCCTCCCCTGAAGGTATATTGCCATGCTGCAATAACACCCTCAGCCCGCTGCCTCCGAGTTTTTATACGAGGGGGAAGGCAGACCCCTGTTTGTAGGATGTGTGACTTAGGGCACTCAAGGCGCGAAGACTCGAGAGTGTGGTTCCCTAAGCCATCCATCGTCCCTACCACGTGTCCCTGCCTCCGCGTTTTTATCCGAGGGGGAAGGCAGACCCCTGGGGGTCAGATGTGTTGCATCGGGACCATGGTCCTTCCACAACACATCCTCCTCATACCACCGGTGACCAACGAATTTATACAGGGAGGCCGGCCCTGTCTTCTGCTCTGCATGTTTCCCTTTCGGGAACCACACAGCGCAGAAGTCCTACCCGATTCCCCATATACATAATGGGGAAAGCTAAGCCCTAGCCGCTTCCGATTTTACAGGGTGAAGCGGACCCCTGTTTGGTCAGCATGCGATTTCAAGACTAAAGTCCATTCACCGCATGCCTCCCCTGAAGGTGTATTGCCATGCTGCAATAACACCCTCAGCCCGCTGCTTCCGAGTTTTTATACGAGGGGGAAGGCAGACCCCTGTTTGTAGGATGTCTGGCTTTGGGGCACAAGGCGCGAAGACTCGAGTGTGATTCCCCTTCCGCCATTCATCGTCCCTACACCGTGTCCCCGCCTCCGCGTTTTTATCCGAGGGGGAAGG
The DNA here is from genome assembly GCA_037039905.1 of Formica aserva. Classification (NCBI taxonomy): domain Eukaryota; kingdom Metazoa; phylum Arthropoda; class Insecta; order Hymenoptera; family Formicidae; genus Formica; species Formica aserva. Next base: position 5,226 of record JAXRKO010000940.1, read on the forward strand.
CGGACCCCTGGGGGTCAGATGTAATTGCATCAGGACCAGGGTCCTTCCGCAATACATCCTCCTCTTAACACCGGAGCCGACGAAATAGGGTGGCCAGCCCAATGTTCTGCCCTGGATGTTTCCCCTAGGGGAACCACACAGTGCAGAACTCCTACCCGTGCCCCTCCTTGAGGGATAACCGCTATCCTAAGCGGGGACACGGCTGCTCCCGAAGGGCTCGTCCAGCCGAAGCCGGACTCCCCTCAAGACGCCGCTCCCCGTTAATACTCTCCAGAAGGGAGAGCATTCAGGCTATTGACCTTCAGATTCAGGACTTGAGCCAAGCTATGGGTCCCTCCTCCTCCAGCCAGCCGTCCCAGGGGATTGATCGTCCTGGGTTTGTGCACTAGCACACGCGAGAACCTCTTTGGAGCCCCCGAACCCTCCCCCGGCCGTGCGAAGGCTTAAGGACATTCCTGCCCCCAGTTTACTAATCGGGCGTTCACCCGGTTTTCAACTGTGACCACCACACCCGTAAGGAGAACCCAGCGGCCCCAACGAGGCCCTTTCCCATCCCCAGACCCCAAAACCCACCCTTACCCTTAGAACGCGTGGGTGTGCTCTTAGCACCCTTCCACTTCTCTAGGAGAAGCTTCAGGGTGAGCCCTCTCACCACGTCAAGGTGGCACACCAACGAGAGGGAAAAAAGTTAAGCTTCCCTTATGGGCCCCCCTCTGTTCGCCGGGGGCCATGAGCTCAAATACGGTGCCACCCTGTCTTGTGACAGGGCGCCCGTTTCCACCTCAATCTGTCTCCGGTTATTTATAGTGGGGTGAGACAGACCCCCACTAGGCGGACGCCTGTGGTGGCCGTCGGGCCGCCACCCAACGCGAGTCCCCCGTAGGGTCCCCTCCCCCGGCGAAACAGGGGAAAGGAGGCCGCCCGGTTGGCTAGACCGGGAAGCCATACCCGCGCAGGCACGTACCCTCGGACCGTCAGGCCACGCCATTTAACAAGGATGTTTACCATGCTGAAACATCCTTGCACCGGCTACCTCCGAGTTTTTATACGAGGGGGAAGGTAGACCCCTGTTTGTAGGATGTGTGACTTAGGGCACTCAAGGCGCGAAGACTCGAGAGTGTGGTTCCCTAAGCCATCCATCGTCCCTACCACGTGTCCCTGCCTCCGCGTTTTTATCCGAGGGGGAAGGCAGACCCCTGGGGGTCGGATGTGTTGCATCGGGACCATGGTCCTTCAACACCACATCCTCCTCATACCACCGGTGACCAACGAATTTATACAGGGAGGTCGGCCCTGTCTTCTGCTCTGCATGTTTCCCTTTCGGGAACCACACAGCGCAGAAGTCCTACCCGGATCCCCATATTCATGATGGGGATAACTAAGCCCTAGCCGCTTCCGATTTTACAGGGTGAAGCGGACCCCTGTTTGGTCAGCGTGCGCTTTCAAGACCGAGGTCCATTCACCGCATGCCTCCCCTGAAGGTATATTGCCATGCTGCAATAACACCCTCAGCCCGCTGCCTCCGAGTTTTTATACGAGGGGGAAGGCAGACCCCTGTTTGTAGGATGTGTGACTTAGGGCACTCAAGGCGCGAAGACTCGAGAGTGTGGTTCCCTAAGCCATCCATCGTCCCTACCACGTGTCCCTGCCTCCGCGTTTTTATCCGAGGGGGAAGGCAGACCCCTGGGGGTCAGATGTGTTGCATCGGGACCATGGTCCTTCCACAACACATCCTCCTCATACCACCGGTGACCAACGAATTTATACAGGGAGGCCGGCCCTGTCTTCTGCTCTGCATGTTTCCCTTTCGGGAACCACACAGCGCAGAAGTCCTACCCGATTCCCCATATACATAATGGGGAAAGCTAAGCCCTAGCCGCTTCCGATTTTACAGGGTGAAGCGGACCCCTGTTTGGTCAGCATGCGATTTCAAGACTAAAGTCCATTCACCGCATGCCTCCCCTGAAGGTGTATTGCCATGCTGCAATAACACCCTCAGCCCGCTGCTTCCGAGTTTTTATACGAGGGGGAAGGCAGACCCCTGTTTGTAGGATGTCTGGCTTTGGGGCACAAGGCGCGAAGACTCGAGTGTGATTCCCCTTCCGCCATTCATCGTCCCTACACCGTGTCCCCGCCTCCGCGTTTTTATCCGAGGGGGAAGGCGGACCCCTGGGGGTCAGATGTAATTGCATCAGGACCAGGGTCCTTCCGCAATACATCCTCCTCTTAACACCGGAGCCGACGAAATAGGGTGGCCAGCCCAATGTTCTGCCCTGGATGTTTCCCCTAGGGGAACCACACAGTGCAGAACTCCTACCCGTGCCCCTCCTTGAGGGATAACCGCTATCCTAAGCGGGGACACGGCTGCTCCCGAAGGGCTCGTCCAGCCGAAGCCGGACTCCCCTCAAGACGCCGCTCCCCGTTAATACTCTCCAGAAGGGAGAGCATTCAGGCTATTGACCTTCAGATTCAGGACTTGAGCCAAGCTATGGGTCCCTCCTCCTCCAGCCAGCCGTCCCAGGGGATTGATCGTCCTGGGTTTGTGCACTAGCACACGCGAGAACCTCTTTGGAGCCCCCGAACCCTCCCCCGGCCGTGCGAAGGCTTAAGGACATTCCTGCCCCCAGTTTACTAATCGGGCGTTCACCCGGTTTTCAACTGTGACCACCACACCCGTAAGGAGAACCCAGCGGCCCCAACGAGGCCCTTTCCCATCCCCAGACCCCAAAACCCACCCTTACCCTTAGAACGCGTGGGTGTGCTCTTAGCACCCTTCCACTTCTCTAGGAGAAGCTTCAGGGTGAGCCCTCTCACCACGTCAAGGTGGCACACCAACGAGAGGGAACCTTTTTTTTTTTTTTTTGTAACGGAGGGGGAAATGCATTTACGCATACCCCGCCTCGATGGGGTTCGAGGCGGGGTTATGTGGGACTCCCCCCGGCCTAAACAAACGGCCGAGGGACTACCCACTAAAAACCCCTCCGGGTTGTCCATCCCTGGCGTTAGTGGGGACCTCTCTGGAATCTGGCATCTGCACTACTTCAGAGAGGCCCCCCGCCTATGGTACAACCATCATGCTGGGGAGGAGGTTGTTGTTCCTCCCCAGTGTCCCCGATCTTGTGGGGACTTCTTCCCTTCGGCACCTTTATGGCAGGAGGGAAGAGGAGAACCGGAGGGGGATTAACCCACCTCCATGTCCTCCGTCCCTCCGCCCCCCATGGTGCCCTCTTCCTCAGTCGGATGGGGACCCGCCGCTTCCATCGCGGCGGGCGGGTCAGCCTCCTGCAGCTGGCCCGGAGCCCCCAACGATGTTGTTGTTGCGGGCTCCCCCCTCTTTCCCCTCGCGGCACGGGGAGGGGTACAGCCCCTTGCCCCCATGCAATGGTCCGACGGCCTCCCCAAGTCCGCACAAACCGGACACCTCGGGGACGCCGCCGGACATTTGGCTGCGGAGTGTCCGGGTGCGCCACACCTGTAGCACAACCCGGACCGATCCGCACCTCCCGTGCAATGCTGCCTGACGTGGCCGGTCGCCAGGCAGCGATAACAGCGCAGGGGGCGGGCGCGGAGCACCTCTACCAGTGCCCACGTCCACCCCACGCGCACCCTCCCGGCAGCCGCCACCCTTCTCACAAGGGTAACGGGTGCCCGAACCCATACGGTCCCCGGGCCGGGCGCAGGTCTCCGGATCTCCCCGATCCGAAGGTCCCCGCCCGTCGGCCCCCCGAGTGCCGTGAGGGCCCGCCTCACTTCCTCTAGGGTCACCGAGCCGTCCAGCCCCCTAAGTCGCATCTCCGCGAACTTAGAGGGCCGGGCGACCCGGATCCCCGTTCCCTCCAGAACCCCCCTCAGGCTCTCGGCGAGCCTGTCCGCAAGCTCAGCGGATGAGGGGGGCTCGGGGTCCTCCTCTCGGACCCTAACTGGTCTGGGGACCTCAATTAGGGTCCCCCCGTTCGCGGCGCTTCTCACACGAGTGTCGGCGATGCCCAGTCCCGAGAGGTCAATACGTTCCCGGGCCCTGACCATCGCCGCCTCGACGGAAAGCCCCGCACCCTCCGGTGCCGACAGCATAACCGCTGCCGGCCCCGGAGGGCGAGGCCTCCGCCCCTTCGCCCTCGCGACCTTCGCCGCCCGTGCTGGGGCAGCGCCTCCCCTTCCTCCTCCGGTAGGCCCACCCGGCCCCGGAGGAGGGGGTTGAGGTGGGGCGGGACGGCCTCCACCTCTCCTCCTCCTTACCACCTGCGCCCACGTCTCCCCCGCTTGCGCGGGGGGAGGTGGCGCCTGCTGGGCCCGGTCGGGAATAGCGGGAGGGGCCGTAGCCCTTCTCCCACCTCCCTTCCGGGACTTACCCATCTCGGGCTGCTGGGCCCGGTCGGGGCGAGCGGGGGGGGCCGCAGCCTTACCCCCACCCCCCTTCCGGGCTTGGCCTTCGACGGCCGCTGGGCCGGGGGGGCCTAGCAGGGGGGGCCGCAGCCACCACCCCACCGCCCCGCCCGGACTTGCCGCCAGTCCCTCCTCTGCCCCCATCCGCTCGAGCGCGGACATGAGGCGCTCCTCAATGCCCCTCAGGCCCCCGGCCAACAGGGCCTCCACTTGGGCCATCGAAAGGGGCCCCGAATGCCCCCCCGCGCCCATTTCCTCCTCCACGTCCATCCCCGTCTCCCCCCCATAACGGGGGGAGACAGGGATGGAGGGCTCCGGGGAGTCCCGAAGGATCCTGCGAGCATAACCGCGCGCAGGAACCCCCGGGACCACTCCACGGAGCCGCCCTAACCCCTTGGGTGAGGGCCCCCGGAGGGGGGGAGCCCGCCGAAGTGGGGGCCCCTTGCGGATCCCCACCGGCGAGCCCCCCCCCAACGGGGGACCCCCCCCGAAACCCCACCCTCGTCACCCCTCAAGGTTGGTCAGTCCTGGGGACCTTCGACGGGGGACTCTTCCCGTCCGAGGGAGTCGCCTCGGGGCGTGGCACTTGGCCCCCCCTCAGCACCGCAACCTCCTCCCTCAGAGCCGCAATCTCGTTCTCGCAGGCGGACAATCTCCTCCTCAGCCAGTCATTGGCTGAACGGAGGAGGCCCACCTGCGAGTCCTCACCAGTCCCCGTCCGGCTGAGGAGCTCCGCGCAATACGCCTTCACCCGAACGGCAGCCAGGCGCATGCTCGCTTAAAGGTTCCCTTGAGGTTGCTGGAGACGGACACCATCCGCTCCAGCTCCCCGAGGGACTCTCGCGCTCTCCTCTCGATCTCCGCGGCCGTGAGATCCCGAACTTGTTCGGCCACCTCGTCCTCGGAAGGCAAGGAGCGGGTGCTTTGGGTCTCGGGAGGAACGAACCCAGCCTGTAGGGATCGCTCCTCTTCGAGAGCCTCAGCTCCCGCTCCTTCGCCGCCGCAAGACGTTCGATCGCCTCCGCTCTACCGACATACTCACCCGTTGTTGGTGGGCGCCCTCTTCCTCTTTTGGCCAAGCTGCCAGCTCCAGGTCCCCGGGTCGTACTGGGGAAACACTAGGGCTCCTCCTTTCCTCGGATCCTGGTCCACACTCGAGGTCGATGGGGTCCTCATCCTCAGTCTCTCGATCTCAGTGGTCCTCCTGGCCGCACGCCGGGCCTCAACCTCCGCCCTCCTCGAGGTCCTCTGGGGGGTAGGCTCCCCAGCGTCCCCGGACTTACCCCCTGCGCTTACCTTGCGCTTTTCGGGGGGGATCCACCTCCCCTTACGCTCGTAGGACTCGGCGACGAACTCCTTCCATTCCGCCGCCTTGTACCTACCTCGCCTCACCTCGGTGAAGAACTCCTCCAGGTCGCTTCCCCAACCTCTGGGTCGTAGAGCCCCGGTAGCCGGTCCAAAACCACCGTCGGGGACTTCCCCTCCTTCCTCCCGCCGCTTGGTGGATTAGCGGTCTTCCTTTTTGGAGATGGAGGCTTCCTCTCCTCCGGGATGTCCTCCATCTCCACCTCCGCGATGCTCCCATCGTCCTTCTCGGCGGTAGTCCGTTCCCCGGTCGTGCCCGTCGGCAACACGGCCGGTAGCCCATCGTCGGATGACGACCTAGAGGGGCTGGGACGATACCCCCCCTATGCCGGTCCAAGGTACCCGAACCCTTGGCGTTCGCTCTCTTCTTTGTGGCATCTTCATCTGTAACAAAGAAATGGTTTGGTTTCGGGGTTTTCCTTCCCCTAGGACGGTTGGCTCCACCACGCCTCACGAGTCCGCCCTACCCGGCTTTTTTCAAGAGGTATGCTCCTCCTTTGGCTGGCTCTTAGATCCCTTCCACCCCCCGCCAAGGCGGGAGGCTTCAGGGGAGCCCTCTCACCACGTCAAGGTGGCCAGCCGTCGAGAGGGAACGAGGGAACCTAACCTAACCTAACCTAACCTAACCTAACCTAACCTAACCTAACCTAACCTAACCTAACCTAACCTAACCTAACCTAACCTAACCTTTTTTTTTTTTTTTTTTTTTTTTTTTTTTTTTTTTTTGCGAGGGGGGAGAAAATGCCTTATGCACTGCCCGCCACCCGGTGTGACGGGGTGTGTAGGACTCGCACCTACTAAAAACTCCCCCCTTTTCGCGATCTCCTCTGGACGTGTTTGTGTCATACCGTCGAAGTCCTATTGTTCATATGTCATTCGACGATCTAACAGTCCTGACATGACTCCTCCGTAATCCGACCAGAACCAGCCTATCCATCACCCCCCTCCCTCCACCCCCCTTATTTCCCTTCCCCCCTTCCCCTGGCTCCTGCCCTTCCCTCCACCCTCCTTACATCCCTGTGTGTGTGTATGTGTTATCCTTGTTTGCGTGTACATGTTTTTGTATGCTAATGTGTGTTATGTCTCTTTCCCTATAAACCCTTCCCCTCCATTTTCGGTCCCAAAAAGGGGGGACAGTCTCGTCGTCGACGAGACCCCCCTGAGCCCGTTTAGTAATAAATAATAGCCCATTTTAAAGTGTAGTGTACCCCGTAAGTGTATCTTCGTCTGCCCTCCCGATTCCCCCCCTTCCCGTTCTTCCCCCCCCCCCCTTTCCCATTCTATTCCCTATCGCGAATTCGGATTTTTATTAGAAATAATAAGAAACAATCCGCGTCAAGAAAAGAAGTGAATCGAGGCTGGTCTTTTATCGCCCACGCGATACTCCACCTTGTATGCTTCCAAGCATCGATCTGACTTGCCTTCCGCAATTCGGATGACGCTAGACGAAGAAATGTGCTTAGGCGACATAAGGATTGATTCGATTTACGTCTCAGTCGCTCGTGCCGCTATCTTCCTCAGGACTAAGATTCCTGACTCTTTCTCGTCTCCTTTCTTCGTCCTCTTTCTCCCTCATCACCTTTTGCACGAACCCTGCAAAGGTCGCCCAGTTGTTTTCCGAACTGCAAGCAGCCTCCACAACGTTCGCCAAGGTAAACTCCCTAGTTAATCCTAGTGCCCTCTTTAATCTAATTCTATCTGGATCCCATGCTGGACACTCCCTTATGGTATGCATGACGTCATCCGGATCTTCCCCACAGAAATCGCAGCATCTACTGTCTTTTTTCCCAATACCAAATAGATATTTACCAAAGCACCCGTGCCCAGAGAGGACTTGTGTCAGATGGTATGATATACTACCGTGTTCACGGTTTAGCCAAGATTCGAAGCTAGGCATTAGTGCAAGCTTCGTAAACTCACCTGGGTGATTAGGTAGCTCCAGATATGCACGCCATTCATTGAGCATAATGGTTAGTTCATCCTCCCTAGTGATATTCCCAGTTTCTCTGGAGTATGTACCATTGTTCCTGTGTTCCTTAATTCGTTCATAAATGCGCTTGCGCATTGGTGCCACGTACCTTAGTGGTGGAATCCGAGCCAGCAGTAACGCCGCATCCCCAGAAACAGTTCGGTATGCCGAGATGACCCGCTGAGCAATGGATTTTTCCAGTCTTGCTAGTGACTTTAAAAGTTTACTAGACAACAACGCATCCCCCCATACTGGCGCTCCGTAGAGTAATACCGACGTAACGACATTTGCATAGAGGCGCCTGCGCTTTTCGTCGGGTCCCCTGAGGTTAGGCATTAGTCTGTTTAGAGCCCTGATAATCCTGCCTGTCTTTTGCTCCGCGAATTTGAAGTGGTCGTTAAAACTCCACTTAATATCTATCAAAATCCCTAGGTATCTCATGGAAGACCCAAATCTAACCGTGTTATCACCGATCATCAACGATTCGGGTAGTCCAGTCGACCTCCTTGGATGAAACAATAAAGCCTCCGTTTTGTCTGTAGCCACCTCCAAACCCAATTCAGCAATGTAATTAACTACCCTGGTAGCAAAAACCCCGGCTTTTAATCTAGTATCGAAGATATCCAATCCGGTTACAATAATTAAAGTGTCGTCTGCATAACACAAAATAAAACAATTATTTTCCTCATCCGCCATGTCCAGGACACTATTGAATGCAATGTTCCATAAAATAGGCCCTAAGACAGAGCCCTGAGGGACACCAGCCTCCATAGGTCTCTTATGCCTTATACCGTTTTTAGCGACATAAAATATTGATCTATCGGATAGATACGCATCTATAATCCTTCTTATATACGGTGGAAAGTTCTTAATTTCTAAGGCCCGGCGCACAATCCTCCATGGTATACTATTGAATGCGTTCTTAATATCTATTGAAACCGCGATCGCATATCCTCCTCTGTTCATAGTAGAGGTTGTAATATCTCTGAATTTTACCAGAGCGTCGCAGGTTGAAAGACCCTTCCTGAATCCAAACTGGTTGGGCGCGAAGTCTGAATCTGGGCACTCTACCTGCCAGTCAAAAATTCTGTTGGCAATGATTCTTTCAAAGGCTTTCGCAATTTCGTCTATCAGACAGATCGGTCTAGCCCTAGGCAACTCGTTTGGATTAGTGTTTCGGTCGTTACTACTACTACCCCCCTTTGGAATCAGCACTAAGTTGGCTGCTTTCCAGGGTATCGGGAATTCCCCTAGTAAGAGACACTGGTTAAAGAGCTGTCTAATTAGTTCTAAGAATTCTTCCGATGCACGCTTCCACAGAGTAAGCCTAAAGCCATCCGGTCCAGGAGCCTTCGTAGAAGGAGATGACTTCTTTCTGATGACTTTGTCTACCTCCGCGATCGTTATGTTCCAATCTTCGGACCAGACAAGGGTCGACCAATCCTGCACTACATCAGCCCTAAGGTTCCTAGGGAATAATGTACTCAATAAAGTCTCTAGTCTTTCTCTATCTAGGGTTTCCGTTAATCCAGGAGCCGCCACCCTCAGTTTACCCAGAACCAGTTTATAAGGGAGGCCCCAAGGGTCCCCATCAATAGAATTTAGCAATTCCTGCCACGCTGTCGCTTTTAGTTTATTAATTTCGGTTCTTAGTTTTTTACGCTTAATTTTATAATCTACAGCTAAACTAGCAATGATCTCCTGAGAGCGTTTTCTTTTTTTGGCTTTTTGCAATAATCGTCTCGCCTGCAAGCAGTCCCTACGCAGAGCAGCAGCGGATTCCTGCCACCAATACGCTTGCTTTCTCGGTCTTCTTGGCCCAATTCTCTTCATAGCTGCATCGCAGGCTTCCTCCATAGTTTTGTCAAGCCATTCTGCAAATTTATTCACGTTCCTTCGTGTTTCCATTTCCGGGCCTATACTTTTCCAGCTCAAAACCGCCTGGAAGAGATCCTCGTCTATATTCTTGGTGCTCCATCTACGTTGTAGTGATTTATTTGGAGGTAGCTCCGGGAGTTCCAAGCAAAGATCAAAGGTTATATAATTATGATCCGACATTGACTCGATGTCCTCTCGCACTCTCCAGTTTCTCACAAATCGAAGTAGGTCAGGAGAAGTCCATGTTAAATCAATAATGGAACTTCCCTGAGGCCTCACGCATGTTGGTATTTCTCCCTTATTGGCAATACGGAGATCTCTTTCTGCCGCCCAGCAAGCTAGAAGACGTCCTCTGCCATCTGTAATAGGCGATTCCCATAAATCGGCCTTCGCATTAAAATCGCCGCAGATAATTATTTTGCCCGCTCTGGCCAGCAATGGACGTGACAGTTCGTTTAAATAATTATTGAATTCCCTTAGGCCTAGGTTAGGAGAGACGTATGCCGAGATCAGCAGGAATGGGCCACAATATACCGCCACAAAGCCAGGACCGGTACAGGCCAGTTGGCATCTATGTCTTACGAGTTGATTGTCAATAAAAATGGCAGAAGCATCGTCCGGACTTTTAAACCAGCTTCCCGATCTAGGGATATAACTGGGTTCCGAGATCATCAATACGCCAGCCGAAAATTCCCTAGCCTGGTGCATGAGTAAGTCCATAGCACCCCGACTTCTATTCATATTCGCCTGTATGAATCTAATTGCCATCTATATTCATCATGTGACCTTCCTGCATCGGTTGAGAGCTAAAACCTCTGGTACTATTAAAGTTGGTTCTAAGCCTGCTGATCTTGTTATCCGCCTTACAGAAATTGGAGCCCAGTCTATGATTCGGGTCCTTGCCTTCCCCTACACAGAGTTTACATATGGGTGAGGAGCTACAGTCCCGGGCTAAATGTCCAGACTCTCCGCACCTGAAACACAACCTGCTAAAGTCCAGTTCAGACGTGCATGCCAATCTTACGTGTCCAAACTTCCAACATCTAAAACATTGCACCGGTCTAGCTTCTAGGAGATCTACCCTAGCTAAAGTCCACCCGATCTTGATGCTCTTCTTATCGGCTATCTTGATTGCCGCCGTTAGAGGGCACTGTGCCCAGACCGTAAACAATCCATTCCTCATGGGCCTAATGGGACCGGTTTTAATGTCATCCACCCTACACTCTCCATTTTTGGATATAACATCAAGCACCTCGTCTACGGTAACCGAGTCGTCCAGCCCTATCAGCCGGATTTCTCCCTTGACAGTCGGTCTCGCCACCTTAGCTTGATCCTGAAATATATCCCTTAGTTTTCCTGCTAGGACATCCGCTTTAGCCGATCCTTCTGGCCCATGAACCTCGATAATCATTCCGCCATTGGCGGCTTTCCTAATTTTAGTGGAATCGATTTTTAGATCCCCTAGTGACACACCTAATCTTGCCTTATTTAGAGCCTCTGCGTAAGTAAAACCTCCTTTTTGACTAGTTACCAGAATTGCCGCCGATTTGGGAGGTCTTCTAATTCCAATTTTATCCTTAGTCGGTTTAATGTTATTACCTGCAATTCTAGTACCTCTTCTGGGATCAGGGGTACGTTCTAGATCCTGCTGATTTCCCCTAGAATTTCCCCTAGCTTTGACTCTACCTACCACTTTAGACCATACCTCTTTCTCTACCGGGTGTGATGGTCCTGCAGTAGCGCTCAAATCTTCATTGTTACTCAGATTTAGATTACCTGAGCTCTCTTTAATCGTATCCTCCTTGTCATGTCTAGGGGGAATTAACTGGATGTTTGACTTAATTTTAACCCCAGATCTAGGGATGCGTTGAGGCAGTGGGATATCCTTGTGTATCTTCGTATCACTACCAGTCCCACTGTTTTCTAGTTTGTTGCTCTTCCTTAGTTCAGCCCTCTTTCTGACTAATTCCTTGATTTGTTTACTAATTTTTTCCTCTATTTCTTTTGTTTCAGGTCCAGTTGTCTTCGGAGTTGCAGCCGTCGTCATCATCAGGAGATCGTCGGGATTTGTGTCCATATGTGAGGATCCCCGCTTATCCATAGGTAAGTTCATTTTCTTCCCAGTATTCTCGTTATCGCGATTGGTATCTCCTCTACCAGGTTCAGCTGCTGAATCCTCTTCTACCTCCTTACCAAGTGCCTTTTTTAGTTTCCACTGTGTTACACGAAGAGATTCCCTCGCCTTTCTTCTATCCTCTTCTGTTTCGTCAAGCTTGTCCCTAATTTCGGAGACCTCCTTCTTGAGTTCCTCTACCATGGTTCTCATTTCTTCAGCTTCCCTCTCTCTTAGTATGTCTTTCAATTTTAATCTTTCAATTTCCGCTGTTAATTCTCGATTTTTAATTTTAAGATAAGCAGGATCTCCAGAGGCTTCAGATTTAAAAATTAGGGTATTGATTACATCTTTTGCTTTCTCTAGATCTCTCCTCATCTTACCACTGATACCTCCTTGAAGATTTTTGCTTCTTGCTCTCATGTTCTCAACTCTGTCTAAGCAATCCAAGCCAAGAGCTCCTACATTAGTGGCCCCCATAATCCTAAGATCTTGCGGGGCGAAGTCCTTGTTAGTTTCTTCTTCATCCGAGGATATAATAATTCTGCTTACCTTTTTTGTTTTTACTGACTTCATTTTTTGGGAATCTAGGGATTTCCTTTTCTCACTTTTGGATTCCGAGCCGGAACTCCTTTCGGTTTCCGCAGACATCCGCTCCGAAGATGAGTCTCTAATTATCCCCTCCGATTTGGGGCTAGGGGATAAGGCTCTCTTTTTTCTTGATCGAAGTTTCCTCAAATGAGTTTCTTTTTTACAAGCCAGGTCTTTATTCTCTTCATCGCTGGGAGTAACTATATCTGGAGATGTCTTAGCCTTCCTTTTACTCTTGCTTTTAAGTTCTGGAGTTTTTTCTCTTCCAAAACTTCTGTTCAGTTCTTGTTGATGTATGACAAGTTCCCTTGGGGGGGAAGAGCAATCCACAAAAGTCATCTCCAGCGGATCTTCAAACGTCTCGACGGTAGCATTTTTGTCTTCCACGCCCGTCGGCAACTGTGGAGACAGCCCTTCGCTTGATGAAGACGAACGAGCCTCAGGGACCGTAGGGCTCGCTCGCCTGTCGCTGGAGGTCCGACTCTCCTGCGGCGGTAACTTTTCTTCTATATCCAGCTCCATTTCCATATTGTTTAATTCTTGGTTTGTTGTTCGGGGTGTCCTTCCCCTAGGACGACTGGCTTCGCTGCGCCTATGAGCTCGCCCCGCCCATTCCAAGGTCAAAAAGCCGTCCAAAAGCAAATCGTTCGGGTTGTCCAGTGGTACAGCCAAAGTCGTCATATTATCTAGTTTGGAGGAGGATGGAGACACAGACCATCTGCCAGAGTCCTCACGCCTCCTATCTTCTGAAACATCTTCCCCCCATGTGCAGTCCCTTTGATAATAGCGTTCTAGGGGAGAGAGCAATTCCCTAGGTCCTTTAAGTTCCGTAGCGGATTCCTTTCTTGCTATTGCAGATTTCAGGTTATTAATCTCATCTTGCAAGTTCTCAATTTGTTCCTCTTGTCTGTTCACTTTAGACATGATATATCTCCGAGCTAAATTTAGTTTGTTCATAACTATAGATAAATCATTAATATAAGTGAGAACCGTATCTATCACCAAGTGGATCCTCCTTCTGTTAGAAAAGGTGTTATCACCGCCCAAATCTAGTAATATTTCTAGTATCTTGGTAATCTCTTCCGGTGTATCCTTATTGGTTGAAAGGAACTCTTGATTCCCTCGATGATAAGGGTTGTCCTTTAATATTCTTTTATCAGAAGTCTCCAAAGTCTCCGCTTTAAATGAGTCAGTATTTACCTCCTCCTCCTTGGTTAGCCCTACGCATGATAACGACGGGGGAGGATCAGGGTCAAGAACCCTCCTCTCGCCGAAACCTGGGGATTCCGAGTTCCCCTGGCTTGGTAAGTTCAGTTTACTTGGCTTTCTGTTCATTTTATTTAGTTCGTGACTGTTGTCCTAAACGACCTTATCTACCTAGTAAATATCCCTAGGAAATCCCGGACATAGAACGCAGTCACTCGCCTAATCTTCACATAGTCATAGGTGATATTTCGACTAATCCGCTTAATACACGATACGCTGTCGTCATTCCGGTGCAATTAATGCATTAGCGCATTAAACGGTGGGGTGGGTCAACCCCAGGCGAAAGCGGCCCTGCCAAGCGTCATTATTGTCTTCTGATCTGCATCAGTGACTGTACGTCTACTTATAACCGCCATTTTAGGTCGAGCAAAGCTCGGCCAATCAGCGTACTGCGTTTAGTTACTATATCCAATCTAATCAATCCGATGTTTTTAGTTATGCCCGTATACAGGTATTGACGTCAGGCAATTCACCATGGCTTCACCCAAGGTATCACACCCCCGCCGTGGGATATAGCTGTTATAGTACAGCCAATGAGCTTATTATATGAAGCCTACAATTAAGCTTAAGCTTAGAACTAGGCCTAAAGCTAAAGCTAACCTAATATACGCATTTTATTCATCAGATCAGATTCACCCTATATATATATATATAATTTTCTTTTATTTTGTATAGGGTAAGACAGTTGTTCTATCTTTCCGTATTACTTCTCAAATTCCGGGTTCTTAAGACAATTATTTAACCGTTATTATTCAATCTCCTCCATCCCAGTAAATCAGACAAAATGAAGTAATAGCAATCATTTAATTCAATTTATTATTTGTTTGATTCCATCAAATTTCAAGCATTATGATCAATGTGGCTCTACCAATATACACAAAAGACAAACAGGATCAGTCTCGATCCATTCAAAGTTACTATCATTTATGATTCTACAACTATTGCCACCATATTCTGAATGTACAATATTATTTTATATAGATAAGTATAAAAAATAAAAATATGCACTCTGCACATGTACATACCTTGCAGATCTGATATCCCTGTCGTGGTATTCCATCCGATCAATTTTAGTGGGGGAAATAAATAACTCCATTATATATATTCTTTATTTACATTTGCCAGTAAATGAGAGTCATAACGCAATTACGCATAGACAACACAAGCGGTACGTAGTTGTTACATCCCATCACCATTATACTTATTATACATCAACAAAACATAAAGCAAGATCTCATATCAGTAATTCCTTATAATACTGCATCGCAGCACCGTGGTATAACATAATACATTTCTATAAACCGCATCCTATTTCTTCAAATCTCAAAGTGATCATATTTCATTAATCCGCCTGCACGGCGCAATCATCCATTTAAATTAAGTCATCTAATTAGCTATTCGTGTGTAAGCTCTATAATATAATCACATTTTGCCGCAAAATCGAAATCCATGATTCCCAGTCAACTAGGTACCGATTTAGGTTTAGTATTTTAATATAGTCGGCTGAGTAAGCAACTTATTCATTTACATATATAATTCATCCGTTCCTGCAAAGCGTAGGCACACGCCATCTTCCAAGTTACCAAAAACTATTACATTCGCATTTCTCAGCATAGCCAATAATTCCTAAGCCGTCAATTTAGACTCAGAAACTCAATATATTCACATGAATGGGCATCCATTTTGTTTTGCTATCTCCTACTTATGCTATAATAACAGAACATAACAATCTGCTTTAGTGAGAGTCCGTATATTAAATCAACAGTATTTTATTAATTAGTATCAACATCTCTAATTATTTTTTATCAATTCCGTATTATTTATTATCAGTAGTTTCTTATAATTATATCCCAGTATCTTTAGAGTATTGATTGACTTATTTGTCAATTATTATGCACTCACTCCCTAATATTACTTCTAATTCCATTACTATATTTAATCAATTAATATAAGGGTATCTATTTCTTTTTTAAGTCTCAAAAGTGTTTTCAGATCTCAGGAATATAATTATTTTCACAATCCGTCTGTTCAAAACAAATCCTTCCAATTATCATCCTCAGCTAATAAGTTATAGTATTCATATTTGGATTCCGATTCATGTTACAATTACATTCAGCCATATTAATGTATGAATTTTAAGAATTTGAGAATTTTTAATTTAAGAACTCAGGAATCTACTATGGCCAGCAGTGTACATGAACTATCCATTACATGTATATTTTTTCTAACCTATTTCATCAATCTTTTCAATTTCTTGACACATTTTTTCATATCTGATACGCTGTTCAGCTAATACCATACAATACAGACGCAACGCAGCGCGGTTTTCTAATGACACCGTATATATACATACATACATACATATATATATATATATATATATACATATACACACATACATACACATACATATATTAAATTCTAGCACATCAAAATCACAGCAGAGCATAACATAACAATCTCCTTTAGTGAGAGTCCATATATTAAATCAGCAATATTTGATTAATTAATTTCTTATAATCAACATAATCTAGGGATATATTATCCCGTTGAGATTCTTATATCCCAGCATTTTACAGTATAAATTGACTTATTTGTCACTTATTATACACTCTCTCCCTATTGTTTTTAATTCCATTAGTGATAATTAATCAATTAATATAAGAGTATCTATTTCTTTTCCAAATTTAAAAAGTGTTTTTCAGATCTCAAGAGTAATTGTTTTCACAATCCGTCCGTTCAGAACAAATCCATCCGATTATCAGTTATCAGTTAGTAAGTTATAATATTCATATTTGGACTCCGATTCATAATTACATTCAGCCATAGTAATATAAATTTTAAGAATTTGAGAATTCAAGAATTTAAGAACTCAGGGATCTACTATGGCCAGCAGTGTGTATGGAACTATCACCTTAATGTGTATTTGTGTCTAACTTGTTTTATCACTCTTTTCAATTTCCTTGACACATTTTTTCAATATTTGATACGCTGTTCAGCTAATACCACACAATATACGCAACGCAGCGCAGTTTTCTAATGACACCATGTATATATATATATTAAGTTCTCTAAAACACCAAAATCAAAACAGAACATAACAATCTCCTTTAGTGAGCGTCCATACATTAAATCAACAATATTTAATTAATTAGTATCAACATCTCTATTCTTTATCAATTCCGTATTATTTATTATCAGTAGTTTCATATAATCAACATAGTCTGGGGATATATTATCCCATTGAGATTCTTATATCCCAACATCTTTGAGGTATAGGTTGACTTATTTGTCAATTATTATACACTTTCTCCCTAATATTGTTTCTAATTCCATTTATAATTAATCAATTAATATAGGGTTTCCAAATCTCAAAACTCAAAGTGTTTTCAAATCTCAAGAATATAACTATTTTCACAGTCCGTCCGTTCAACAAATCCTTCCAATTATCAATTATCAGTTAATAAATTATAATATAATATTCATATTTGGACTCCGATTTATAATTACATTCAGCTATAATAATGTATAAATTTTAAAATTCAATTCAAGAATTTAAGACTTTAAGGACTCAGGAATCTACTATGATCATCAATATGTATGACTATCCATTTCATGTCTAACTTATTTTATCACTCTTTTCAATTTCCTTGACATATCTGATACGCTATTCAGCTAATACCACACAATACAGACGCTACGCATCGTGGTTTTGTAATGACATCGTATATATATATATTAAGCTTTAGCACACCAAAGTCACATTCACATTTCCCAAGTACGTCAAGAATCTCGAACCTCCAAGTATTTGGTCTCGAAGATTCAATACAATACAATACAATCTCCTGAGTGGGTAAAAGTTTTCATTCATATAATAATAATAACAATTTTTCATTCCTCATTGGCATCGACTTCACTAATTATCATTATTTTTCAATTTAATATCATCCAGTATCACTAGTTCCTCATGATATCAATTAAGTTTAGAATAATATTCCACTCAGGAGATTTCACTTCTTGACATTTACGTCGCACGTTACATCCACACCTCCACTAACACGCAGGCCCATTACAAAGTCTTCCATCTCTCCTTCAGTAGGACGATGATCTCAATATGGACCCATATCTCTTGTCCGTTCCAACACATTACACAATCCTTAATACCCCACAGATACAGTTCTTTAAGGGGGGAGACACGATGTATGCCCCTGCATCTTTGCAGTGCTTAACATGTGTGGATCCAGTAAGGGGTTCCTCCACCTCTTTTATAATTTCAGATGTGTTTTTATGGCCCTTTACATTTGCCATATATTGTAAATTTCAATTTACAGCATGATGCCTAAAACATAAATACATCAATTACACAAGTACTCAGCACATAATCACCAAAAGCATATAATATAACGTCTAGGAGTGACAGCAGAATGCAGGTAGCATTCGCCCACATCCCTACACCGCAACCTGAAGCCGTTCATTAGAGCAAAATCATCAAAACAGACAGTACATTGAGAAGCTCGTTGTTGATTGTAATTTATCAATTCTCCAAGGGTAATCAGTCACCGTAGACTTGTGCACTCTCCTCACTTGCGCCTCCGGCGATCCATCAGCTGCAGCTTCGCGTTTTAGTTCGCAGTAAGGGCTCGAGCACCTCCTTGAGATCGACTAACCTCTCCGCTCGACACGCATCACATGTTGACAGATCCAACATGGCGGTGTCAAGTAAAAGGAGCTATTCCCCATACTGAACACTCGCAGAGTGCGCCAGCCAATCCCGTGCGCCCATTGGACTTTATTTTATTACATGAGCAGTGTAGAATGTTTAACATATTTATTTCATAGATTACCTCATATGTAATATAAGCAGCATATTTATACGTATATAAACTATAGTAACTATTGCTTTTTCATTGGCTTAGTTTTACTTAGTTCTATGAATGGCCAAAATGGTCCAATAAGACTAATCATTAAGTCGAGTTAATAGAACGTATCTCTTATCTTAATTGACTCTCTGTATCAAGCAACTTATCATTTCAGAATACTAATATTAAACTCTAAGCCATCATTATAAATTAACAAGGCAAAATAGAAATAAAGAGGCATCTTTAGAATTAAAGCTATTGTCCTTACACCGCTCAAATTCATATGTCTCCTTCATCAACGAGATGTTTCAATCATCTCATGCCAGTCGTCAGGACTCGCGATCAATATATAATTCAAGCATAACAATACATAGTAGTAGTACATTACCTTTTGCTCACCTTAAATCCAATTGCCAGCATCATATCCTGCCTCAGATCAGAAATAAATAAATCCCAGTCATCTGAGGGTATTGATCGGGTCAGAATTCAATGTTATTCACCATGCCAGGCTTTATTCTCAATAGGAGACTCATGGCCTCTATCCTTGACAATATCATTCCTATAGACTATTTTAACTGCATAATTATTGTTATTATTATGTGCAGTGTTTAATGCAATAATAATGTATTCAGCATATACACAAATTGTTCACAAATTCAAACTTGCACCAGAATATAACAACCGTAAAATTCATAGAGGACGATCGTCCATTTCATATCCTTGTGACGTCATACAATACGACGTGGCTCCAAAGGCCTTCCGACATATTGAATCTTGTACGCCCATACAAGATCGTTATATTAACACTTAAATATAATTATAAACACTGTACAGAAGACAAAAGCACCTTTGGACATTAATTATTATCATCATTATCACTATTATTCACATACTTGGGAGTCGCTCCGGGGTCCAAAACAAGTCTCACACTGCATTTACTATGTCCTTAGCAAGATTCTCGGTTCTCCACGACCGCCATTACACGCATGCCTCGTGGCACAATTAATATTTAGCTTTTTATTAATAAGTTAAAATCGGAGCAAAAATTTTTATTGCATCAATCGACGCAGCACCCTTTAAAACGTATTTCGGCACACTTTTCCCTTCGATTTGAGCACTTTAACATCACTTTACTCCTATATATCGGAGCACTGAACTGTCAGTGGACTTAGTCTCAGACTCATCCCGGAGCGAACCTAACCTAACCTAACCTAACCTAACCTAACCTAACCTAACCTAACCTAACCTAACCTAACCTAACCTAACCT
>JAXRKO010000941.1:0-24903 GCA_037039905.1 Formica aserva
AATTATTGGATTATTAAAACAACTATCCAGATATTTGGTCTAATAAAAATATCATTAAATGAACTATGTATGTTTGTGGCAGCCCGTGACGTAAACTTTAATTGAAGCAATAGCATTTTTTTCCGTGTACTAGATAACAGTTATCCGTTAACATATATCTTTAAAATAATTCAAGAAAAGCTTAAAGTTCTCATTGCACAATCCAAAGTGAACAAAATTACTTTAAAAACCGTGACGGATACAAGTACAAAGAAACAGGCTTCATCGTTCTCCAATATCCCGTACCGTTCCGTTCCGGGTGCTTCCGACCAATTCAGGCGTGCTATTCGAGACACAAAGATCTCATATACGGGCATTAACAAACTCAATCGATTCATCAGAGCCCAAAAAGTTGACATAGCTAAGGAATTTCACAAGAATGTAGTATATAAAATTTCCTGCAACAATTGCATCTTATTTTGGACAAACTCGCACATTTTTAAAGACGAGGACACGCGAACATCGGAACCATATGAACAGGAATACGATTCAACATTCAGTCATTACGGATCACAGACTGTTGAATCATGAATTTAATTGGAGGTTTTATATGAAGAACCAATCCTGGGAAAAAGGCCAATATCTGAAATGACCTATATAAAAAGATAGAAAAACAGTTTAAATTCGCAGAGTGACACTGAACTGATACTGACTAAATATATTTGTAAATTTTGGAGAGTATGCCGAAAATCTGATTTGGAGCGCCCTTATTTTCTCCCATATATATACGTTACTGTCTGGTTTTATTTGTGATTTGGCGTCAACATTATAAGATCACTTGTACTGTTTTCTTTGACAAGTGTGTTTCGTTCCCGTGACTTCCCGCGCGTCTCTATACGCTTTGATCTGGTGAGTCACCTTGTCTTCGGATTTTCGGCCAATTATAATTAATTATTTGATAATTTAGAGATGGCATGCATGACATTTGCATCGTTATATCCCTCTCTCAACGGTTGGAACCGATGGGGATTGGCTCTGTTGTGGATCTATGGAGGATGTCGGGATCTCGCGTGTGCTAGTTTATAGGATATCTTTTTTTTTTCATTAGCGTATGTATCAATTTATAACTCCAATTTTCATGTAACCTACCTTTTCTTATGATCAACTCATATATTTGTATTCTTTACAGTTACTGAAGATGGTCCGAAGTGGACTGAAACGTCTAATAAAACAGCGCCTTTAATTAATTTCATTTTTTTAATTTGCGTCCACATCACACATATAACAGCGCTTATAATTAATTTTATTTGTTTCTTGTTTTGCATCTACATCACACATCCGGCTCTGATTAGCCTTTTTTATTATTGACTTTAAACATACTTTTACTTTTGATATAAATTCTCAGATTTATCAAATTCAATCATAATTAAATGTGTTGTTAATAGAGTTACGTTAACAGTGACATATACTCACTATGAAACCAACATTTATTGATGCCAACTTCTGGTTGGATCAAGTTTTTCGGCACTCCGGGAACGAAGTCCATGATGATACAGATGATAGTAAGAATGAAGGGACCTCCCCAAGCAATGGTGGAATATATGAACTTTTTTCTCTCTTGTTGCTTTTTTCCTTTTTTTTGTAACGTCCAAAGATCTCTGCAAAACATATAGTTTATACTTTACATTTAGCCAGTGACAAAACAAATTGCGATGCAAATCATACATCATCATTGTACATTAAAACGAATGTGCCTTTAATCAAGGATCTTGAAAATCTGTTCTATGTAATTATAAAATAACGATTTATGATATACAACGTTTCGACACGATAAACTACCATATATTCAAATATATCGACATTTAACCAACATGAAATCAATTTTGATTTAGCAGAATTTTTGATTAAAAGATTAGAAATCGAATTTCGTTATAGAACTGTGGTGTCTTGTTTTATTGTATAAAAAGGGAAAAAATTAAAACAATATCGGATTAAAATTCATAAAATATTTCAAAAAAAATAAAAATTACAAAAAAAAGTTTGTGTTATTATATCGTGAATTATCTTACAATTTAATAAAATTTTATTAATAATTTAAAATATTATTATTTTTTTTTTAACAATTGAATGCACTTTTATAAAGAAGAGATTAATTCTTTGTTTTGGAAAAATAAGATCTAATAGAAATCTCCAATAGGAAAAATGTAGTATAAATAAAGGAAATATGCCATGCCATGCAAAATGCCACCGCTCCGTAATTTTTAAGTTTCTTGATAAAGAGTACCATATTAATCTACGCAGTTGATCGCGTTTAGTGCAGGTGACGAAACGACAGTGCGCAGTCGTTTCTTCATGCTATATTTTTGAATTAATCAAAATAAATTTTTAAAATATGGCTTAAATCTTATTTTATAGTATTCAAAGATATAATATTATTGCTACGTAATACTTATGTGTTCAAGTGTAAATGGATCATTATTCTTAGTGAATCAAGTAACTTATTCGTTACAAGCGTGTTTTGTAATTTTCTTTATTTTTACATTTAATGTTTACGTGGGATAAAACGTTGCATTTTCTTCGGGAAAAAATGACAGTTCTAGCATTTTATCCCGGGATGCATGTATCGAAGTCAAATTACTTTCTGTGAAATCTAATCGCAACAAGTATAAAAGTTAGTATTATACAACTTAATATAGTTATAACTATGTTAGTTATTACGTAAAGTATTTTTTAACTTATCTTGATTAATCCAAATATATAGCATAAAGAAACAACTCTGTATCGTATTGTCACCTGCACTAAATGCAATCAGAGTATATTAGTGGTACTTTTTATCGAAATATTTCAAAATTATGGAGCGGTGGCATCTTATCCAACAACTGGGTGAGATACCACATTCATAAGAATTTTTTTTTGTTATTATTGAAATAATCTATATAAAAGAGAGAATTATAAACTCTTCTTTAATTATAACCAAATATAAATATAATGACAATAATATCAATTTGTGTTTTGTTTTTTATAATTAATAATTACAAAGATGTTTCCTTTCAAAATTAGATATAGTGTATTCCCCCAAGTTATTCTATACGTTTTAGATTAGAGAAACGTAACCTACATCTGCACTAAAATTGTCGTTTCTCAAGCCAAGTAGTTGTTTTTATACTCTCAATCAACATAACACGACATGACAATATATTCTTTCCGATCAATGCAAAATATCATGATAATATTCGTTTCAGTCTTTATGTATTGTTGTAGATATAATCTGATCGCGCATACATTTATACATGTATATCATAGATGAATATTTCATCATGTCGTGTCTCTTGTATAATATCACAATTTTATAAAAATAAATTCATATTATAAATAAAATATAGCATGAAAAAACATAATTGACAATTTTTACCTAAATGTCCACCACATGTCGAAACTCATTACACTTAACCAAAAATTGGATGTCAAAATGCAAAAATACTTGATTAGAGCTGCAACAATGAAATAAACAACTTTAAAATGCCGCTAATTACAACTATCACTATATCTTTATAAAAATCTATACTAAACTATAAAAAATGTTTTACTTTTGTTATAATAGTATTATAATATTAAGTATTTATAACAAAAACAATATTAATAATAAATACGTGCTAATATTAAATTGAATAATGTGTTATGATTTGTATTATACTATATGATACTATATTATACTATAGTACAAAAATATTTTTACTTCAACTTTTATATTAAGAAATTATAACAGAAAATAATATAAATAATAAATACGTACTAATATGTTACGATTTAAGAGAGACATAACTCTGCAGAATTTTAATAGCACTATCATATAGATATTTATTCAAACAAACTAAAATTGATTATACTTTGAAGTACACAAAGCCTAAAAATTTCCATTTTAATATTTTAAAGTTTTAACAGACTGTACATTCGAGTTTTACCGTTAAAAAATAATTAACAAAGGTGTACACCATTAAGTCTAATGTATACATTGTATTGACTGCATTATTATATGATTTGTATTGTACTGTACCGCTTGTAACACAGATGGAATACTCCAGATCTTTTGTATTGAATAGATAATCAATACACATGATCGTGTATGCAATAAATCCCAAACTGATAAATCTGCGCAGCATGAAACTATGTATGTTACGAAGCTCTGGCAGTATAGAGTACACCAATAATATTAAGAAAAAACACAGCATAGACACTATATTGCTATAGAATGATATGGTTATCTCAGTTGACAAAATCTTATTAGTGAGATCTTCTGCGATCTTATCCATTTCTTTAGAAAAGGTTTCAATCACAGCCTTCATGCATATAGACCCATTAAACTGATCATCACCCTCATTTCCTAGACAATAAGCTGTTGATTTGATGAATTCGAAATAAGGATGAGAGCTAGCTTTGAGCTTGATATCAGAATAACGATAAATTTGGTTTACATTTTGAACAATCAATGGAAAAGAGTTAATTTTGTCTATCTTCTTATTTTCGTTCTGCATCCAAGTACAAACATTCAAATAGTTATATTCATTTGAGAAAACATATTCATTTTCTTCAGCAATGCAATTCTTGTGAACCAAGCAATTACTCAGAGGACAACAAAGTATGTGAATATAAGTAATATTATCGCACATCTCGTGTGAAACGATGTGATTTAACGATTGTGATTTTCTAACTTTTATTTTTATTACTTTCATGTAATTATCTTTGTTGTCATTTGTATAATGTTTACGCATATTTAACCATTTTTTTCTAATATTTATTATTTCCATGTTATTATCTATGTTGTCATTTGTATAATTTTTACGCAATTCTGCTTTTTCGTCATAGTTTCTATTGGTGTCCTCGCCAAACTTGCGCACTATCAAATTATTATCTTTGTTATCGTCATTCGTAGAATTTGGTTGAAAAGCTAAAGACGAAACGATGAGTAGAAGCATGCAAAACGTGAGACTTTTCTCACACATCGTCGCCTTTTTAACTCGACTTTACTGTCTGATTCAAAAACGATCTCAATTAGTTGACAGGGCATCGTTTGATAGATGGACCATGCTGAGATATGGAGACTGTCTAGCAAACTGGTGTTCTCTGAACAAACAAATCTTCTTAATTTCGGTTGTCTTTTGATATACAATTAATCTTCTTTTTTATTATCGATATACAATTAATCTTTCTTTTATTATCGTAAAAACTTGTCGCGTTTTCACACGTCGCGAGCGTAAATTTTTCTGTCATGCCACCGTGAACCGACGAACAGACTAAGTCGGGTTTACCTCGAATGTGGCTTTAAATAATTAACGAGACGATTATCAGAACTCAAGGGAGTGGCAGCAAAGCATGGTAGGTGAAGTAATATCTCAAGGCATGCTGCCCACCATGTTGTCTTCTAGAGAGAAAAAAAAAGTGAATCGAAACACCGGCGTTCCGTATAAGCAACCAACACGTTCTTCCGGGCATATCCGTGCTAATTCGGTTAAATACTTAATTGCTTAATTCCATTTAATACGTCTGCTTTCCGAGCGACTCCGTCTGTCTACGCTAAAAAATTCATTTGCATAAAAATTTTGCATGCAAGAGTATTTTTTTATTTCAGTTTATAATTAGCTAGATATACAATGCTTAAAATACTTTATGAAGCTTAAAAAATGTGCTATCTGAATTTGTTGGATCATACTTTTTTTTATTAAACATTCTGGCCATAAATATTCAATAATCTAACGATGAATATCATTTTTATTCACGCCTTCTGTTCGAGATTATACGTACATATTGTATGTATGTATATAATCAACGCCTGTATTTGATTTATTATCGCGATATCCTCGTACATCAGAGTCTTATAAATATGAAAAATGATTTTGAGATAAATATAGTATCTTCAATGCAGCGCAATGTAATTATTCTTGCATGCGAAATTATTATAAATTAATATTAAATGAATTATATGCACATGTTGCAATAAATACGCAATGCGCAATGTAGTTAATAATCTCTGGAAAATATCCGCTGGTTTTTTTATTCATATATAGAGGATATTTTGATTAAACGTTGATTAAATCAAACGTTTGTTTTGTAACATTAAAATTGAATCCATGGATTAACAACACTTTCAATCTCTTTGTAAAATGTATTTTTAACTTTAATTATAAACTTTAGTATGCTGTTATTAGATCCTTATAGTGAATATTGTACAAATATTGTCTAAACGCTATTAAGAAGCTAAACGCTTCTTATTTTTCACGAATGTTTTCTTTATATCTGCGATCTATTACTGAAAATAGTTAATGTTCATAACCAATAAAAAAGTACATAGATGACGTACGCGAAGCGCGCGCTGCAGAGAGAATCAAGAAAGAGTGAAGCGAATAGTGTTCTCTACTCTGATTGGTTTCGCCATTTTCAGATCAACTCATATATGTATATATATCAACATATATATGTTGATGTTGTGTGATGATAATTGTGTGTGTATGTGATAAATATTCCACTCTTACCAAAATATTATCTGAAAATGGCGGACTTCCGGTGAATTTTCTTCACTCTCCCTTGATTCTCTCTGACGCGCGGTAATCTAGTAACGTAAACAATAATATGAAACCACCGGAATCGATGATTAATCGACAGTGTTGAAGACGGTTTATCTAATGCTGTAATGCTTTAGGCAGGTGATTCGAATAATAAGCTTTATGTGTTGATAAAATTCTACAAACAATAACTTAAATTGGATTCAATGGTAAGATAAGAGTAATTATGCAGATGTAGAAAACCATCTTCAATTTTGATAATTTTGAAATATGTTATTAAGATTATCATCTTAAGTAATATTGTGAATGTTTCAGCTAGCGCTCGTTGTTTATTGGAAAGATAATTTTGACGAGCTGTAACTTTGCGAAAAAGATCGTAGCGACTTCGCTTTTTTTTCAAATTGAAGTGGAAGATTTGAACTTTATGACGATGCAAATGGCATCCCCGAAAAAATTTTTTTCACGTCCGTACATTCCGTCAAACTTTGCAATTTTCAGTATGCCAAATATGCTCTCAGATTTCGGGAGTTACAGGGGTAGGGGTGCATCGCATGCAAAAAATGGAGATACATTCTTAAAGTAGAGATTCCAAGCTTCATTTTGAAAAAAAAAATTATTCGTCTATGATAATTTTTCGCGAAGTGATCGGCAGTCAAAGTTGGCCAATTTTTGGCAAATATTTTTGATGTCATAATTTTTTTGAGCAGTGTATATCTAAAAAATGAAACAACGAATCTTAAAAATAACATGTTGATAAACATAGGTCGATCTATTACAGAAATTTCTTATTATTCAAGGAAACTAATTCTCTCTCTCGAGAAAGTTGATATTTTATAGATTTGTCTGCTGTAAATTTTATTGTTTAAATTTTATTTTATGTTTGTCTTTTTTCAACAAAAAAAGTTATTGCAGGTACCTAAAAAGTGATATGGCGTTTCTAAGATTTACTTTATGGCGGTCTCATATTTATCTCCGCGACAGCACTTTCTGCCGATGAAAATATAAAAAATTCATCGATTACATATAATTACTATTCGGATGTCATATCAATGCATTATGACATCAAACTAATTGTAACCATATTTCAAAGAAGACAAAAGAACAGATGACATATATATCCCTGATAATCTAGGACTCTATTTATGAGTAGCTGTCATGATCGCATATTTTGACATATTTTTGAGTTCGTACAACTTGACAATTTAATGTCTTATAATAATTAAAAAATAATTTATATAAATAAATTCAAGATCCTTTCACATAAGTTTTAAAACTTCTGTTATAATTTTTAATATTTAGAAATGAATTAGAACACTTTGTGTTATATTCTATTTTCAATAATAGATTGCAGATATAAAGAAGACATTCGTGAAAAATAAGAAGCGTTAACTTCTTAATAGCGTTTAGACGATATTTAGACAATATTCACTTTAAGAATCTAATAACAGCATGCTAAAGTTTATAATTAAAGTTAAAAAATACATTTTACAAAGAAATTGAAAGTGTTGTTTAATTAATTGATCCAATTTTATTGTTACAAAACAAACGTTTGATCTAATCAACGTTTAATCAAAATATTCTCTATATATGAGTAAAAAAACCAGCGGAAATTTTTCAAAGATTATCAACTACATTGTCTATTGCATATTTATTATGCGACACGTGCATATAATTCATTTACTTAATAATTTTGCATGCAAGATTATGAATAAAAAAACCAGAAAAAATTTTTAGAGATTATCAGTTACATTGCGTATTGAATCTCATTTTTATTCACGCCGTCTGCTAAAGATTATACGTACATATTATGTATAATCAAGGCCTATATCTGGTTATCGGGCTATCTTCGTACATCAGAGTTTTATAAATATGAAAAATTGTTTTGAGATAGACGTATCTTCAGTGCAGTACAACGTAATTACTCTTGCATGCAAAATTATTATGTAAATTAATTATATGCACGTGTCGCATAATAAATACGCAATACGGAATGTAGTTAATAATCTCTGGAAAAATTCTGCTGGTTTTTTTATTCATATATAGAGGTTATTTTGATTAAACGTTGATTAAACATTTGTTTTGTAACATTAAAATTGGATCAATAAATTAAACAACACTTTCAATCTCTTTGTAAAATGTATTTTTTAACTTTAATTATAAACTGTAGTATGCTGATATTAGATTCTTAAAGTGAATATTGTACAAATATTGTCTAAACGCTATTAAGAATCTAAACGCTTCTTATTTTTCACGACTGTATTCTTTATATCTGCGATCTATTACTGAAAATAGTTAATGTTCATAACAAATAAAAAAGAACATCGAGAGATGACGCATGCAAAGCGCGCGTGGCAGAGAATCAAGAAAGTGTGAAGCAAATAGTATTCTCTACTCTGATTGATTTCGCCATTTTCAGATCAACTCGTATATGTATATATATCAACATATATATGTTGATGTTGTGTGATGATAATTGTGTGTGTGTGTGATAAATACCCCACTCTTACCAAAATATTATCTGAAAATGGCGGACTTCCGGTGAATCCGCTTTAATCTTCCTTGATTCTCTGTGGCGCGCGGTAATCTAGTAATGTAAACAATAATATGAAACTACCGGAATCGATGATCAATCGACAGTGTTGAAGATGGTTTATCTAATGCTGTAATGCTTTATGCATTAATAAGCCTTGTGTGTTGACAAACTTCTACAGACAATAACTTAAATTCGATTCAATGGTAAGATAAGGGTAATTATATGCAGATATAGGAAACCATCCCCGATTTTGATAATTTTGAAATGTGTTATCAAGGTCATCATCTTGAATAATGTTGTGGAGGTTTCAGCCAGCGCTCGTTGGTTCCCTATATCTGCATAATTACCAAATTTAGATTAGTTTGTTTAAACATTTAATGTGTTCTGATGTAAAAATGTACTATTTCGAAAAAATCACATAAACTGATAATAAATTTACACACAGCGATTAGATAATTAATAATAATTTTTAATTATACAAATATTTTTAGTTATAAATATTTGCACACAGTCGAATAATTTTTCTTAGAAAACAATTAATCAACAGTACGCATGTAAGAGAAATTTCTTCCAGCAACAAATTGATCTCGCGCGCGGTTTTACTTATTATTGTATTTCTAAGTTATAAAAAGTAAATTATATTAAATAAGTTAAAATTATGTATCCAATATATCATATTTTATTGTTAATTTCCAATAATTTTTATTCTGTGCTGTAGAATTTCTTAATATGATGTTGAGCAAGGAAATATACTAATTAATAAATATATTATTTAAAACTGTTTTACACTCATCGCTCATATCTTATGTCAATTGCATCGTCAACATTTATTTTACAAAAAAACGGTAATAATGCGAGGGATAAGTTAGATGAAGGCGATATAATTTACATTTCACATAAACTTGAATTTTTGTATAAAAAAGACTTTCTCAATTATAATAAATTTCTCAAAATATACGAAAACATATTAAGGATTAAATATCAAGAACCATAGTATTGCATTATCGTTAATTAGAGATAGGAAAATAACATGTGCAGAGAAAGCGCATGCACATACTGAATCATGCGTTGTATCTATTTATTGCTTATTTATTGGAGGAATAGATGCAATAATAAAAATTTTAAGTTATAACATATATGTATACATGTATATATAATTTTTTATAATATGAGTTGTACATGTAAAATTTTTTATGGGGTAAGATATGCAGCTGAGCATATAGTAAATTCTTTATAAGAGTAAGAATATTAATTTAGTCGACATAAGCTCTTCAAAGAAATTCATAGTATGCATAAAGCTAAATGCGAAAGATAAAATTGAATAATAATTAAAATAGCCTTATTACAAAAATTAGGATAATAGATTATTACATTAAAATTAAACAAAATACGAGACTCATGAACTTTTACAATTAGTATTACAATTTCTAATACAATTATGATGGTTTATACTTATGATAAAATGATTGTGATACTATTAAATTTATATTAACTTTTTACAAACTTTGTGGCAAGTTTACAAAACTCAACAAATAATAAAATGTAACTATAAAATGTTAAATGAAGCTAATAATATTATTGAAACATAAAAAAATATTTATAATATTTTTTATGGCTTGCAAAAAAAATTAAAGATAATAGATCTTATAACTAGGGCAAAGTAGGGTTTTACCCAACTTTCCCCCATAACTATTTGCAAATAATTATGCATATAATTTTTTATATATAGGGCATTATTTATGAAGTGTTTTATTCAAATTTTCAAAGTTTATCGATCATGTTGAAATTTGCACAAATTGTATTTCTATCAAAAGTAAAATCGTTGCCCAAACCTTTTGGCCCGCGACCAACGGGCTCTCTATTAATAGACGCTTGAATTTTTGGCCATTGCGTTCAACTTCAAACGCTGATAAGTTCCAAGAAACTACTCCGATTTAAAAAACAGGTAGTGGTTTCTTTTTACGCCCTTTAATCTTATAAAATCAGTTTTTTCAAAAAGTCAAAATTTATTTAAGATTTTTGAAGAACAAAATAAAAATTGTTTTTTCTTAAATTTGGAAATCTTCAATTCTTTTTAACTCTTTAAAAAAAGTAGGAATCTTTCCTTTTAAAACGAGCCCTGGATCAAAATGGACAGACTTTTAGTTTTCAAAATACAGTCCGCTTTAGGACCGAGCACGTCAACCACGGTGCAGCTCGGACGCTGTTACAAAACAGATAATCTGGTCAATCCTATTGTTTATGGCCAGGCGTGGTGACCTCTCTCATATAATAAATATATAACAAATTGCTAAATACAAATAGAAAGGGAAACATAATTTCATCGACGTTATCTCCAATCAATGCAATCTGAAAAATCTAAAATACAAATTTTATAGCTGTAACTAGTTTTCTAGATACAGTTTCTCAATCATTCTATGACACACACATACTAAGTTTCTATATAAATAGATAAATAAAAAAAAAATAAATTTATACCAAAATATAATGTCCGGGAAATTTACATTGTGATTTTCACTTTTCTTTTCTTTTTATAAGTTGTGGTCATCTCTAACCCAAAGAATATTTTTTTGATAATAGTTTTAAAATATACTCATCACATGTTGTAGAAAATCGCATTATTATGTATTTAAAAAAAGAATTTACTCTCTTTTTAAGAATATTTTATAAATATATCAAAGAGAAAGTTCAGATTTGCTACGATTTGAATATTTCATGATATATTAATTTAAGGATATTTATTAGATTAGAAAAACACTAGATATGTGTCTTTCAATTGCATGCAACAGAATCAGAAGAAACGAAATACAATTCTACTTAAAATAAAAAATTTTTTTTGTTACAAGTAAATTCATATTTTTTGTGCAAATTATTTTAGAAAAATAATTATTTTGATATTAAGAATATCTCCTTGTAGAAGTAAGTGATAATTCCAGGTAAGTGAAAGTAAAAATTGTTTTAATACGGATAGTGTAAAAGCTCTTATCAAAGAAAAGAAATATCATTATTTATAAATGTATAGATATTTTTTGTCAACTCTGTATAGCAAGCAAATAGAATTTGTTTTAATTTAGCAATCTTGGTTGAAGTGCTACACATCACACACACAATTACTAGGATTCAGAAAATATTTTGAGTAAAAATATCTTACATATGCTGTTATAAATTTACGAAAGAAAGAGACACATTTGCGGATATATAAACTTATAAAATATTTGAAACGAATAATATATATTTAAATATAATATGTATTTTTTGCGTGTAGATGCAATCGCAAATAATAATAAAAATAATTTCTCTTATGCATTAAATCTGATGTGTAATTGAGATATTATTTATGGATACCGATGAAAATAATAAAAGTCCTTCCCGGTTTTCTTACTTTGAATAAAATGCTGTATCACTGTATTGAAAAAAGCAATCATGAAAATATATTTATTGATACATTTGTGGTATATTAATTAATTGGATGCAGCATAAAAAGACAGCAAGTGAAGGAAAGAGAAAAAAATAGTTATGTTGTTAAATTTGTTATAAATTAATTTTAAAATTGTTTATACTGTAAAGTAACCGACATCGTATTTCAAGTTAAGATTAAATCTTGTTAAATTGTCTTCAAATTAAGAATAAGAGAAAAGGATGCGAGATATATGAAATGTATAAAACATATGCATTGCGTTATACGCATCAAATTAGATATGCTGAGTACCTTGGACAAGGTTGAATAAATTTGGCAAGGATACATTATATAATATTGGTCTCATCAGACAAACTCTTTGCGTAACGGTTCGTAATTAATATTCTTTCATACTTGGAAATAGTGTTGTTTCCGATCCCCAGGTTTTTTCATATCGCATTGGTAAGGAAAGGGAGAGTAGAGGAAAGTTTTAGTTGATAAATGTCTGGTATTGCCGATGAGTACGAACTTCTCAATATCTTTTTGAGAAGATATTCCTTCCTCAACACAAAAAGAGATTAATATTCTTCCATAGAAAAATTATTTCTGATGGTGGCGCAGTTGTTGAAGTTTGTAACATCGGCTTTATCTCGAACATTTGAGAATAGATCCGTGATTCTGACCGAAATGCTTTAATAGCAATTGCATTATTTTCTTCTTGCACACAAATATGATGAAAGTAACGATATATTGGACGGGAACCATCAAAAAAATAATATGATGGATGTACCGCTTTGTAACATCATTAATCAGCCAAAATTCCCATATTATTATTAAAATCCACTTTATGGCTGTCATAATAAATACCACGATAAACAGTTTTAGATATAGATTGAACCTGTAAGTGAATATATCTTTTTTACATACATTTTCTGAAATTACGATACATTTGATTATAAAAATTAAGCTATAAACGAACACATTCTAAGTAAATGTTATTTCATAAACAAAATGTTTTATTTGAAAAATTATAATTATTTTACTTTTTCAGATATACGTAGATATTTAAATAATAATATTATAAATGCTATTAGTTTAAATTAAATTAAAATAAAATAATAAAGATAAATTTCAAACTTAAAGAAAGAGAGAAAAATAGAGAGAGAAAAAATTATAACATTTCTCTGAAAAAGAAATTAAGAAAATTACGCGCACGATTGAACAGCGACGATGTGTTTGTACAAGAGAGCTTATCGTACTTATAAAAATACATTACCGTAGGTAAAAAAAATCTAAAAAATCTGATCATCCTTCTCTTGGATCGAAATGATCAAAAGTGATTAATTTTGCCGCTGACGAATGAATACAGAGGCACATATCAAGACAGCATGCATCGATATAAAGATGTTTGTATACGAACCATTGCCTGTTCTTGTTAAAAGATTGCCTTTCTGAATTTTCCATATGATGGGTTGTGTCTTTCTCGTAGCGCATGATCTTCAATGCTGTATAGATGGATAAGCAAGTGCTACTAATGACGCTGATACCTTGAGGCCCAAGAAAATACAACCAATATGCCTCATTCGCTGAAATAAAAAATATACTTCTCAAATTATATCATATGCACGTATACAAACAAACATACTTTTACAATTGTCTCTTACAATTAGGCGAAAATTTCTGTCTACCTATTATAAGAAAAAGAACCATTATCGAATTCGTAAAGAGCATTGAATATAACATGAATAGACTCCCGGCTTGCATTCACCTTGCAATCAAAAATAGATCTTTCCCCATAATCAATAATCTATTCAATTGCATCAATCAAAAAACACTACAAGATAAATTTTTAATTAAAGCTTCGACTATTACGAAGAAATTCATTTGTGAGAATCCGAATATTGTCTTTACTAGAGCGGATAAAAGGAATGTTACTCTCGCCTTGTATAAAGACAGATACATAGAAAAAATGACTAGCATGCTCAGTGACACTGATACTTACATATTAGTTAAAAAAGGTCCGACAAAAACATTAACCAACATTGTCCGAAAAATGCTCACGGAATAAAAAAATAATAATTACATATTGGAAAAATTATACAAATCTTTATATTGCTCGGACGGTTTGCTTTCAAGAGCCTATGAATTGCCAAAAATTCATAAACCGGACTGTCCTCTTAGGATTATTATTTCTTCAAGAAATAGCCCATTATATTCTCTGGCGAAATTTCTCTGCAATATTATTCAAGAGTCTATACCAACAGCTAAAAGCCACGTTTCGGATAGTTTCCAATTAGTAGAGAAATTTAAAGACACGTTTATTGATGATTATTATAAATTAATTTCGCTTGATGGTGTGTTTTTGTTTACTGACATACCATTAGATCTGGCGATGTAGATAGTATAGCTAAAAGATGGATACACATTTAAAAAATTCGGTATTCCGAGGGATGAGTTGTTATGAGCTGTCCGGTTGGTATTAGACTCCACATATTTCTCTTTTAATAATTTGTTTTACCGACAAACTTTTGGCACACCCATAGGCTGTCCTCTGTCACCGATCATTGCGGACTTAACGTTACAAGATTTGGAGAACAGAAAATAGGGCGATCGCGATTTTACCGATTAACCTGCCTTTTTACGTCAGATATGTAGATGATATCACGTTAGAAGCTTTCTCCTTTATGCTTAAAGATGTTTTAAAAACGTTCAACTCATTACACTCGAGATTTCAGTTCACGATGGAGGAGGGCGCGGACAACAGACTTGATTATCTTGATGTCACCATTATTTTTAACAACAGCCTAGTGGAATTCGATCGGTCCACAAGCCTATATTTTCCGGAAAATACCTAAATTTTGAAAAGATGACACTTCTAATAAATTTCACATAAATGTAGTGTATAAAATTTCTTGCAACAATTGTGTCTTATGTTGGACAAACTCGCAGATTTTTAAAGACGAGGACACACATCGGAACCACATAAACAGGAATGCGACTCAACATTCAGTCATTACGGATCACAGACTGTTGAATCATGAATTTAATTGGAGATTTTATATGAAAAACCAATCCTGGAAAAAAGGCTAATATCTGAAATGGCCTATATAAAGAGACAGAAAAACAGTTTAAACAGAGTGACACTGAACAGTTCGACTAAATATATATCCCAATTTTGGAGAGTATGTGAGAGTTTTGTGCGCCCTTATTTCCTTCCGTATATATACGTTACTATCTGGTTTTATTTGTGATTTA
The DNA here is from genome assembly GCA_037039905.1 of Formica aserva. Taxonomy (NCBI): domain Eukaryota; kingdom Metazoa; phylum Arthropoda; class Insecta; order Hymenoptera; family Formicidae; genus Formica; species Formica aserva. The sequence goes on from JAXRKO010000941.1 coordinate 15,722, forward strand.
GCGTTACATTATAAGATCACTTGTACTGTTTTCTTTGACAAGTGTGTCTCGTTCCCGTGGTTTCCCGCGCACTTTTACGCTTTGATCTGGTGAGTCACCTTGTCTTCGGATTTTCGGCCAATTACATATCATTAATTATTTGATATTTTAGAAATAGCATGCATGACATTTGCATCATTATATCCTTCTCTCAACGGCTGGAGCCGATGAGGGTTGGCTCTGTTGTGGATCTATGGAGGATGTCGGGATCTCGCGTGTGCTAGTTCATAGGATATTTTTTTTTTATTAACGTATGTATCAATTTATAACTCCAATTTTCATGTAACCTACATTTTCTTGTGATCTACTCATATATTTGTATTCTTTACAGTTACTGAAGATGGTCCGAAGTGGACCGAAACGTCTAATAAAACGGCGCCTTTAATTAATGTCATTTTTTTAATTTACATTCACATCACACATATAACAGCGCTTATAATTAATTTTATTTGTTTCTTGTTTTGCATCTACATCACACATCCGGCTCTGATTAGCCTTTTTTATTATTGACTTTAAACATACTTTTACTTTTGATATAAATTCTCAGATTTATCAAATTCAATCATAATTAAATGTGTTGTTAATAGAGTTACGTTAACAGTGACATATACTCACTATGAAACCAACATTTATTGATGCCAAATTCTGGTTGGATCAAGTTTTTCGGCACTCCGGGAACGAAGTCCATGATGATACAGATGATAGTAAGAATGAAGGGACCTCCCCAAGCAATGGTGGAATATATGAACTTTTTTCTCTCTTGTTGTTTTTTTCCTTTTTTTTGTAACGTCCAAAGATCTCTGCAAAACATATAGTTTATACTTTACATTTAGCCAGTGACAAAACAAATTGCGATGCAAATCATACATCATCATTGTACATTAAAACGAATGTGCCTTTAATCAAGGATCTTGAAAATCTGTTCTATGTAATTATAAAATAACGATTTATGGTATACAACATTTCGACACGATAAACTACCATATATTCAAATATATCGACATTTAACCAACATGAAATCAATTTTGATTTAGCAGAATGTTTGATTAAAAAATTAGAAATCGGATTTCGTTAAAGAACTGTGGTCTTGTATTATTGCATAAAAAGAGAAAAAATTAAAACAATATCGGATTAAAATTCATAAAATATTTAAAAGTGAATAAAAACTACAAAAAATAGTTTATATTATTATGTCGTGAATTATCTTACAATTTAATAAAATTTTATTAATAATTTAAAATGTTATTTTTTTTAACAATTGAATGCACTCTTATAAAGTAGAGATTAGTTATTTGTTGTGGAAAAATAAGATCTGATAGAAATTTCCAATAGGAAAAATGTAGTATAAATAAGGAAAATATGCCATGTCATGCAAAATGCCACCGTTCCGTAACTTTTAAGTTTTTTGATAAAGAGTACCACCTTAATCTACGCAGTTGATTGCATTTGATGACGAAACGACAGTGCGCAGCTGTTTCTTTATGCAATATTTTTGAATTAATCAAAATAAATTTAAAAAATATAGCTTAAATCTTATTTTATAGTATTCAAAAGTATAATATTGTTGCTATGTAATACTTATATCTTCAAGTGTAAATGGATCATTATTCTTAGTGAATCAAGTAACCTATTCGTTATAAGCGTGTTTTGTAATTTTCTTTATTTTTACATTTAATGGTTACTACGTGGGGTAAGATGTTGCATTTTTATCGGGAAAAGATGACAGTTCTAGCATTTCATCCCGAAATGCATGTATCGAAGTTAAATTACTTTCCGTGATATCTAATCGCAACAAGTATAAAAGGTTAGTGTTATTCAACTTAATATAGTTATAACTATGTTAGTTATTACGTAAAGTATTTTTTAACTTATTTTGATTAATTCAAATATATAGCATAAAGAAACGAATCTGTATCATATTGTCACCTGCACTAAACTGCAATCAGAGTATATTAGTGATATTCTTTATCAAAATACTTCAAAATTATAGCAGTGTCATCTTCCGTATCCAACAACTGGGTGAGATATCACATTCATAAGAATTTTGTTATTGTTAAAATAATCTATATAAAAGGAGGATTATAAACTCTTCTTTAATTATAACCAAATATAAATATAATGACAAAAATATCAATTTGTGTTTTATGTTCTTTATAATTAATAATTACAAAGATATTTCCTTTCAAAATTAGACATATCGTATTTCCCCGAGTTATTCTATTCGTTTTAGATTAGAGAAACGTAGCTTATATCTGCACTAAAATTATTGTTTCTTAAGCCAAGTAGTTATTTTTATACTCTCAATCAACATAATACGACACGATAATATATTTTTTCCGATCAATGCAAAATATCATGACAATATTCGTTTTAATCTTTATGTATTGTTGTAAATATAATCTGATTGCGCATACATTTATACATATATATCACAGATGATAATTCATCATGTCGTGTCTCTTGTATAACATCACAAACTTATAAAAATAAATTCATATTATAAATAAAATATAGCATGAAGAAATATACTTGACAATTTTTACCTAAATGTCCACCACATATCGCAACTCATTACACTTAACCAAAAATCGCTTGTCAAATTGCAGAAATACTTGATTAGAGCTGCAACAATGAAATAAACAACTTTAAAATGCCGCTAATTGACAAGTATCACTATATCTCTGTAAAAGTCTATACTAAACTATACAAAATGTTTTACTTTAGTTATAATATTAAATATTATAATATTAAGTATTTATAACAAGAGCAATATAAATAATAAATATGTGTTAATATTAAATTGAATAATGTGTTATGATTTATATTATACTTTATGATACTATATTATACTATAGTATAAAAAAATTTTTACTTCAACTTTTATACTAAGGAATTATTACAGAGAACAATATAAGTAATAAATACGTACTAATATATTACGATTTAAGAGAGACATAACTCTGCAGAATTTTAATAGCCCTATCATATAGATATTTATTCAAATAAACTTAAATTGATTATACGTTAAAGTACACAAAGCACACATAATTTCAATTTTAATATTAATGCTTGTGTTTTTAAAGTTTTAATAATCTTTACATTCCAGTTTTACCGTTAAAAAATAATTAATAAGAGTGTACACCAATAAGTCTAATGTATACATTGTATTGACTGCATTATTATATGATTTGTATTGTACTGTACCGCTTATAACGCAGATGTAATACGCCAGATCCTTTACGTTGAATAGATAATCAATAAGTAGGATCGTGTGAGCGATAAACGCCAAACTGATAACTCTGCGCAACATGAAACTATGTATGTTACAAAGCTCTGGCAGTATAGAGTACACCAAGAATATTAAAAACAAACACAGCATAGACACTATATTGCTATAGAATAATATGGTTAAATCAATTGACAAGAACTCATTAGCGAGATCTTTTCCGATCTTATCCATTTCTTCAGAAAAGGTTTCATTCATAGCCTTCAAGCAGATAGACGCATTAAACTGATCATCATCCATCAGACAATAGATTGTTAATTGAATGAATTCAAAATAAGGATAAATAGATCCATTATGGGAATAAATGTTACGTTGGCGCGGGTTTTCAACAATCATTGGACAAAATTCGTCTACTTTCTTATTTTCATTCTGCATCAAATCGTTCGAATAATTATATACATTTGAGAAAACAAATTCATTTTCTTCAGCAATGCAATTCTTATGAACCAAGCAATTATTAAAAGGACAACAAAGTATGTGAATATAAGTAATATTATCACAAATCTCGTGTGGAATAATGTGATTTAACAATTGTGATTTTATAATTTTTATTTTTACTTGCACGTAATTTTCTTCGTTGTCATTTGTATAATTTTTACGCAATTCTGCTTTTTTGTCATAGTTTCTCTTGGTGTCCTCGTCAAACTCGCGCACTGTCAAATTATCTTTGTTATCGTCATTCGTAGAACTTGGTTGCAAAGCTAAAGATGAAGCGATGAGTAGAAGCATGCAAAACGTGAGAATTTTCCAACACATCGTCGCCTTTTTAAATAGATTTTACTGTCTGATTCACAAATGATTTCAATTAATTAACAGGGCATCGTTTAACAGATGGACCAAGCTGAGATATGGAGGCTGTCTAGAAAACTGATGTTCTCTGAACAAACAAATCTTCTTAATTTCGGTTGTCTTTTAATATATAATTAACTTTCTTTTTTATTATCTATATACAATTAATCTTTCTTTTATTATCGTAAAAACTTGTCGCGTTTTCACACGTCGTGAGCGTAAATTTTTCTGTCATGCCACCGTGAATCGAAGAACAGACTAAGTCGAGTTTATCTCGAATGTGGCTTTAAATAATTAACGAGACGATGCTCGACCGATTATCAGAACTCAAGTGAGCGGGTCGGCAAGGTATGGTAGATGAAGTAATACCCCAAAGCATGCCACTCACCATGTTGTCCCCTAGAGAGAGGGAAAAAAAACGAGTCGTGCGGCGGAACGCTGGTGTTCCATATGACCGACTAACGCGTTGTTCCGGGCATATCCGTGCTAATTCGCTTAAATGCTTAATTGTTTAATTCCATTTAATACGTCTGCTTTCCGAGCGACTCCGTCCGTCTCCGTTTATCTCACCTTCCTTTCTCTCCTGGCTTTTCCCGCACACGCTTTCTCACTCAATCGAGAGACGTTCGCGTCAAATTTACTGGGAAGAAGCTTGTTGTTCAATGTTCAGCAATTGCAGCGATACGCGAAGTACGAAAGTTCAAACGCGAGTGATATCGTCGGACACTGTAACGTTTTGGCCGATAGGAATATTCTTGTCCTAACAAAGAATGAAGTTATTTTTATGACAACTTACAAGATATGTATTTGCAAAAGAACGATACCAATAAATAAGCACCTTGATAAGACAAAGCATTGATTGCCGAGACAATATCATTATCAACTTGACAAAAAACTAATTTTTTTGAGTCCTACAATTTGATTTTTGGAGCTCAAAATTTAATAATTTGCGACATAACGAGATTGGTTATTTCCATTTATTTGATTTCAACAGACGGTAAATTTTTTTCAGTTGTTAACATACGTATGGGTCCGTTTAGTAGTAACGAGATTATTATTATGCATAAGTTTTGAAGAAAATTTACTTTACATTTTTATTATCAACATTATCTGTAAAAAAGAATATAAGGTTATACTTAAAAATAATTAGATAATTAATTAGTATTTTAAACAGTTCTTACCAATTTTATAAGAGGAAAATATAATTTTTATTTCAATTTATAATTAGCTAGATATGCAATGATTAAGATAGTTTATGAAGCTTAGAAAATGTGCCATCTTTAAATTTATTGCATCATACTTTTTTTTGATTAAACATTTTGGCCATAAACATTCAATAATTTAACGATGAACCTCATTTTTATTCACGCCTTTTGCTAGAGATTGTACATACATATTATGTCTAATCAACACTTATATCCGGTTATCGGGCTATTCTTGTACATCAGAGTCTTATAAATAAGAAAAATTCTTTTGAGATAGACGTATCTTCAGTGCAGTACAACGTAATTACTCTTGCATGCAAAATTATTACGTAAATGAATTATATGCACGTGTCGCATAATAAATACGCAATACGCAATGTAGTTAATAATCTCTGCAAAATTTCCGCTGCTTTTTTTATTCGAGGATATTTTGATTAAACCTTGATTAAATCAAACGTTTCTTTTGTAACATTAAAGTTGAATCAATGAATTAAACAACACTTTCAATCTCTTTGTAAAATGTATTTTTTAACTTTAATTATAAACTTTAGTGCTGTTATTAAATTCTTAAAGTGAATATTGTACAAATACTGTCTAAACGCTATTAAGAAGCTAAACGCTTCCCATTGTTCACGAATGTTTCCTTTATATCTGCGATCTATTACTGAAAATAGTTAATATTCATAACAAATAACAAAGCTTCCTCTATGGGGAAACAAAAAAAAACATAGATGAACGCGAAGCACGCGCGGCAGTGAGAATCAAGAAAGAATGAAACGAATTGTGTTCTCTACTCTGATTGGTTTCGCCATTTTCAGATCAACTCATATATGTATATATATCATACATATAAACAACAATATGAAACTACCGGGATCAATGATTAATCGACAGTGTTGAAGATGGTTTATCTAATGTTGTAATGCTTTATGCAGGTGATTCGAATAATAAGCCTTGTGTGTTGACAAACTTTTACAGACAATAACTTAAATTCGATTCAATGGTAAGATAAGGGTAATTATGCAGATATAGGAAACCACCTCCGATTTTGATAATTTTGAAATATGTTATTAAGGTCATCATCTCGAGTAATGTTGTGGAGGTTTCAGCCAACGCTCGTTGTTTATTGAAAAGTTATTAATAAAAAAATTTCCACGAATTATATGTAATTTTCAGATACCATGTACGTTTTATGAAATGTATTTTTAGCAGATTCATTTATTTATGTGTAATAAATTGAACGCGTGTGCGAGGGGGGAGCCCCGCCCCTCCCCCTGCACCCCCGCCCCGAAAAAAACTAACTTAACCCAACCCATTTCTTAGAGGTGAAACATTATTCAGGGTGAATAGTTCTTCTACAGGAAAATAATATGCCAACAACTTACATATGTCGGTGGGGGAGGGGTGGAGCCTGTACTACATATGCCAAAAGATGAATTACTTACAATGAAGATTTATCCCTCGGACATGGATTGGGTTAAATTAATTTTTTTCGAGGTAGTGGTGCAGGGGAGAAGCGAAGCTTCTTCCCCGCCCACGCGTTCAATTTATTACACATAAATAAATGATTATTCTAAGAAACGCTCTATTAAATGTACATGGTGTCAAAAAAATTACGTTTTATTTAATAAACTTTTTTTTGTTAACAATTTTTCAATAAACAATGAGCGCCGGCAGAAACCTCCACAACATTACTCAAGGTGATGACCTTGATAACATATTTCAAAATTATCGGAATCGGAGGTGGCTCTTTATATCTGCATAATTACCAAATTTAGATTAGTTTGTTTAAACATTTAATGTGTTCTAATGGAAAAATATACTATTTCGAAAAAATCACAAAAACTGATAATAAATTTACAGCGATTACATAATTAATAATAATTTTTAATTATACAAATATTTTTAGTTATAAATATTTGTACATTGTCAAATAATTTTTCTTAAAAAACAATTAATCAACAGTACGCATGTAAGAAATTTCTTCCAGCAACAAATTTATCTCGCGCGTGGTCTTACTTATTATTGTATTTTTAAGTTATGAAAAGTAAATTATATTAAATAAATTAAAATTATGTATCCAATATATCATATTTTATTGTTATTTTCCAATAATTTTAATTCTGTTCTGTAGGATTTCTTAATATGATATTGAGCAAGGAAATATACTATTTAAGACTGTTTTACACTCATCGCTCATATCTTATGACAATTGCATTTCGTCAACATCTATTTTGCAAAAAACGATAATAATGCGAGGGATAAGTTAGATGAAGGCGATATAATTCACATTTCACATAAACTTGAATTTTTGTATAAAAAGGACTTTCTCGATTATAATAAATTTCTCAAAATATTCAAAAACATATTAAGGATTAATATCAAGAAGCATGGTATTGCATTATCGCTAATCAGAGATAGGGAAATAACATGTGCAGAGAAAACGCAACACATCACACACAGAATTACTAGGATTCAGAAAATATTTTGACTTAAAATATCTTATATATGCTGTTATAAATTTGTGAGAGAAAGACACACATTTGAGAATATATAAACTTATAAAATATTTGAAACAAATAATATTTATTTGAATATAGTATGTATTTTTTGCGTGTAGACATAATCGCAGACAATAATGAAAATAATTTCTCATTTTTACTCGTGCATCAAAACTGATGTGTAATTGAGATGTTATTTATGGATACCGATGAAAACAATAAAAGTCCTTCCCCGTTTTCCTACTTTGAGTAGAATGCTGTATGACTGTATTCAAAAAAAGCAATCATGAAAATATATTTATCGTCACATTTGTGGTATATGAATTAATTGAATGCAGAATAAAAAGATAACAAGTAAAGGAAAAAGAAAAAAATAGTCATGTTGTTAAACTTGTTATAAATTAATTTTAAAATAGTTTATGCTGTAAAGTAACCGACATCGTATTTCAGGTTAAGATTAAATCTTGTTAAGTTGTCTTCAGATTAAGAATAAGAGAAAAGGAGCAACATATATGAAATGTACAATACATATGTATTGTGTTATATGCATCAAATTAGATATGCTTAGTATCTTGGACGAAGTTGAATAAATTTGGCAATGATACATTATATTAGGTCTACCGGAAAGTTCTGTCCGTTTTTGGAATAAAACAAAATACAAATTTTTATTACCGTCAATAAACTTTATTAAATAATGTAATTGCCATTATTATTAATGATTTCTTGCCAGCGTGAGGGCAATTTGTATATCCCATTTTCGAAAAATGTTTTATCTTTTGATGCGAAAAATTGAACCAGTGCTTGTTTGATATCTTCTTCATTTTTGAATTTTTTGCCCCTCAAAAAATTTTGTAAGGACAAAAACAAGTGATAGTCGGAGGGTGCTAAGTCCGGGGAATATGGTGGATGCGGCAGAATTTCCCAGCCTAGTTCTGCAATTTTTTGACGAGTCCCCAAAGCAGCATGTGGCCTGGCATGAACATCGCCGGCCTCTTTTCTTGGACTGCTGTATTTAAATTATCCAGTTGCTGACAATACTTCTCCGAATAATGGCAATTACATTATTTAATAAAGTTTATTGACGGTAATAAAAATTTGTATTTTGTTTTATTCCAAAAACGGACAGAACTTTCCGGTAGACCTGATATAATATTGGTCTCATCAGACAAATTCTTTGCGTGACTATTCGTAATTAATACTTTTTCATACTTGGAAATGATGTTGTTTCCGATCCCCAGGTTTATTTCATATCGCATTGGTAAGGAAAGCGAGAGAAGAGGGAAGTTTTATCTGATAAATGTCTGGTATTGCCCATGAATACGGACTTTTCAATATCTTTTTGAGAAGATTTTCCTTCCTCAA
>JAXRKO010000942.1:0-24881 GCA_037039905.1 Formica aserva
GTCCTGTTACTCCTGTAAGCGCTATTTTATCTTCTGTTATTAGCGTTTCGTCTTTTAAATGCTTTACTTTAATTAGTGATATAGCGGCTCCCGTGTAGAACAATAAATTTATTTTCCCTTTTTTCGATTCTCGCATAGGTAAAGCGACGAAGTCTAGTCCTGTATGCGTTCGCGGGGCACGCTTCACGTGTGTAACGCGATATTCGATTGAGGGTCGTCGTTGCTTCGTTTCTTCCTTGTCTTCCTCGTCACTGCTATGCGCGGAGTTAAATTTCTTTTTTCCTTGCTCGTTGCTCTTACGATTTTTATTTTCCTATCGCGAATTATATTGTCTGGTTCGGCTCGGTTGATCTCTATTGGGTCGTGCGTGTAATAACCAACATTCTTCGCGATCATGTCCGGATTTTTTGCAATAATTGCAATATTTATTTATCGTATTTACGCGGGGTTGTCTATCGGGTTTCGGCAATGAAAATCGATTCGCGTATCGGCTAGTTCGACAATCTCGACTCTCAATGCCCGGTTTTTCCGCATTTTTGACATTTCACATTCATTTGATTTTCCTGTTTATAGGTCGGTGTAAAATTAATTTTGCTTCGCGTGCCGGTCGCGGACGGTCCTTTAACCTTTTCTTCCGCGCTGGCCGCTGCTATTGCTTCTTGCAACGTAGCATATCTTCGCGATCGAACAATTGTTTTAATTTCGTCTTGCAATCCTATTTGGAAATTTTCTAAGGCTTGTTGCTGTATTATTTCCATGATTGCGCGTTTATTATCTACTGTATTATGACGTCCTTCCATCATCGATTCGTATAGCTCCATGGCTAGTTTGTCGGCTCTAAGTCCGTAAGTTCGCGCGCTTTCTCCGTTTTTCTGTTTTAGCGTGTTAAATTCAATTTGTAGATGGGTCGTACTCTTTTTACTTGCGTAACAGACCTCTAATTCTCGTTTCAACTGTGCGAAATCTCGAATTTTACGCGTTTGAAAGTCTAGCATCGCTCTGCCTTTTAATTTCGTGCATAATACTGCTCCTAATAGCGTTACTTCATCTAACGGGTCGATATGTTCTACTGCATATGTAGTCGCGCTCAAACATTTTTGCAATTTATTTGGCGATCCGTCGAATTCCGGAATCATTCCGCGAGCCTCTTTTAATGGTAAAAATCCGCGTCCTCTTCGATGTCGTACATCTTCGGGTGTGGACTCGTAGCGGTTTCGGTTCTTTCTCCCGGCGGAGTTCTATGCTCATTGTTTTGTCGGGGTTGCGGTCCTCTCATTCTTAAATCGTATATCTCGGCATGCATACTTCTAATTTCCCGTCTCATTTCCTCTCTCATTTCCCGCAATATGTCCCTAAAGTCGTCGGCTGCTTCGTCCGTTTCTTTCTGCGGTTTGTATTGAGCTTGCGCGTTTGATTGTGTCGCGTTTCTATTTGCTTCTTCTTGTAATCGCTTAATTCCCTCATCGATATCTTCCGATGTGATGGGTTGCGATGCGGAAGCGTTTGAGTTATACATGTCTCGAGTACGATAGATTTCGTCGGGGTCAAAGATACTTGAATCGTATGACGTTAGTGAGAATTCGCGGCGGTGTGTTAGTCTACTAGACGCGCTTATTGATGATTCGACATCAACATCTAGTTCTATATTATTCGCTATTAAACTGTTGTCTAATTCGCCGAATGAAAATTCGCGTTCGATTACAACGTTTGCTCCGAGTTCTGGTTCGGACAAATTCTCGCTTGAATTTAATGCGCTTAGATTTCTTCGTACGTTATCGCGTATATCCCGGAGTGCTTCTACTGCTACTCTTATAGGGCTTACTGCGCTATTTCTAATGGCTCCATTCGCTGGTTCGCTAAATAGCCACGATTTATTCGCTACGCTTTTTTGTGGCGCGTTTCGGTTTTCCGACATTCACGCGTTTACAAATTTTTAATTGTTCGACTTACAATAATACGATGAGCAGCATTGTCTCTCGTTCGGTGTCGGCCGTCGGGCGTCGATTGTCGCGTGCTGTTGAGATAGGTCGGTGCGCCTTCTCAGGTTCCGCTTATCGTTGTCGCCTCGATGTACCGGGTGACTCGAAGTTCTTGATGGACTTCTTTTTCCTCGGTTGTAGTTGTTGACCGTTTGACGGAGTTTCCTTTGCTGTCTCTCGTTCTGTCGATTCCATGGAATTTTTCTTCCTCGTGGTTGTGGACCTTTGCCGGTGTCGATCTTGTTAGAGCTGGCGTATCCCACCGCTGCCACCAATTAATGTTGTGCCTCTAGCCGCTAAGGAAGAGGTCTTTAGGGATTTATACGCCCAAAGGATTAGGATCCACGCTCGAAATAAGATACTCCCGAACGTTAGGTATAAATTGATATATTTCACAGATTCTTTCGTACACTTTCACTTAATCGCGATTATAATAGTCGGGCGCGATACGTACGGTACTTCGATACTATCGATATATGCGAACGAGTAGTGAGCGAGTAGCGAGCATCGGTGCATCTCGCGCTTATTATATATCTTAATCAATTAGGTCGTTGATTAGGGAGGAGTGTGGTGTCCCTGACCGGAGCATGTCTCGTGCTCCGCTCGTCAGCTATCTCGTCAGCTGCTTACTCAGCTTCCGAGAACTTGACCGTGACTTCCTTCTCTTTAGTCACGTCTCTTTACTTTATTTTATTAATAATCTTTTATTACTTATTTACTCTTTCTTAATTATCTTTCCTTGATCTCTTTTCTACTATTTTAATGCTTTGCTTGAATCAGCTCTTTCTCAATCTTTTCTGTTCTACTTTATTTTACTTGTTTTATCTTTTAATATATTGAGAAATTGGTCGGGTTACGACAGATATGAAACACACATGTCTGCGCATTAAAAAATAAAGTATAAAATCAATAAAATGTACTATAATTGTAAAGAATTCTTAGTTAACTGTCTCCCTTTGCAGTTCGGTCCGTCATAAGACCGCAAACTGCACTATCCTACTTTTCATAAATCGCTTCATTAGATAAATCACGATTTATATGTTCCGTGTTAAATATATGTGCCTTTTACTCTATCCGCATAAAATGCTGCGAGTTAATGTAAAATATTTTTGATCGTACCGCTCTAGGAGCCGCGATCTTTTTACTCGATCCGCATAAAATGCCGCGAGTTAATGTAAAATATTTTTGATCGTACCGCTCTAGATGCCGCGATCTTTTTACTGGATCCGCATAAAATGCCGCGAGTTAATGTAAAATATTTTTGATCGTACCGCTCTAGAAGCCGCGATCTTTTTACTCGATCCGCATAAAATGCCGCGAGTTAATGTAAAATATTTTTGATCGTACCGCTCTAGAAGCCGCGATCTTTTTACTCGATCCGCATAAAATACCGCGAGTTAATGTAAAATATTTTTGATCGTACCGCTCTAGAAGCCGCGATCTTTTTACTCGATCCGCATAAAATGCCGCGAGTTAATGTAAAATATTTTTGATCGTACCGCTCTAGAAGCCGCGATCTTTTTACTCGATCCGCATAAAATGCCGCGAATTAATGTAAAATATTTTTGATCGTACCGCTCTAGAAGCCGCGATCTTTTTACTCGATCCGCATAAAATGCTGCGAGTTAATGTAAAATATTTTTGATCGTACCGCTCTAGAAGCCGCGATCTTTTTACTCGATCCGCATAAAATGCCGCGAGTTAATGTAAAGATATATTTTACATACTTTGTATATTCGTCAGCTTTTGTGGAGGTTTATGCTGAGAGCGATTTTTTGAAATCCTTAATCGCTCTCCTAACCAAATTAAATCTTTATGTATTTTTACTTTCATCATATAATATGCAAGATTCTTTCGGTGGGAGCTGCAAGTATCATGTTGAAACCAACCGGGATATTGCATGTCTACAGCTTGTATCATTAATGGAAATAGGATATGTTATAATTCCCTCTGATATTAGGATAGCCTGCATCAAATATTGCATTTATTAGCTTAAATACAAATGAAAACTCTGCTGTAGGAACACATAAATGTCCTAATTCTTGATCGTCATGAGTCTCATATGCTCGGAAAAATGTTAAAATTTGTCTTGCATGTGTCAGTTCGTGATTTTCGTTAATAAATGAGATGCGACATTGTTCGCAACCAGATTTTGTAACACATTTTTTTGCCACAAATCTTGCAAAATATTCAATAGCAGATGCTTCTAAAGCTCCATCATTTGCATATGATGCATCAATAACAGTTTTTTCTACGTTAATCAACATATTTTCATTATCATTACTTTCATAATCGTTAATTAAATTTATTGGCGCTGTTAACTCAACATGAGATGTTTTATCAATGTCAGATGTATTTTTATGTATTAAATTTGGAAGTAAGATTTCATCTTCATCATCTAAGCAATTTGCAGATTGAGCAGGCTTAGATAAATTTAATACAATGTTTTTTTGTAATAATAATCGAGAAACTTTTGCAGTTGGATTTTGATTATATGTTCCACCATACGTACGTATCATGGAAAACAGATTTTCCAACGGATCTTGGTTTACTCTAGAAGTCATAAAAAATTTAACTCCTTCACGTTTCAAATCATCCCATAATAACAAAATAGCTTTTACAAAAATTTGTAATCCCTCAAAACATGGCGGTATTTTATTATTATTATTATTATTTGTGATAGTGCGCCATTTGGAACAACTTTCCAATAATTGTATTAAATTATTTTCTACATCTAACCGATTTTCTGATAACGCACAAGCATTTGGATTTGGATGATTACAATTTCGACTATTTAAAGAATCGAAACTGTTATTAAGAATTGTAAAAAATTCAGCAGTATGCATTACAGTTTCGCTATTAATTCCGCCTGTTGTTTTCCTGCAGTTAACAAAGCTGTTGATACTCTGCGACTGAATACTACAGAGCTAAACGGCATTTCATTCTATCAAAATTATTAGGATTTATATGTCTTTCTGACAATTTGCAAGCCGCTCTTGTCGCTTTGCCATTTTCTAATTGCCATAATGACCGTACATCATTCCACGATGCTATTTTATTATCATCGTATAAAATATCATACTTTAAGAGCTGATTTCTTATCGATTTATAAATATGTGGCATATCAAAAATCGTATATATTTTTTTATGTCCATGCATAAAATAAGGATGATTTTTAGAAATTTTATGTTTTATAGCACTTTGGTTATTGGTGCCTTGATCACAAACAATTGCACGCAATTTTAATCCCGTATCTAATATTGCATCTATAACTATATTTAATGCAGACGATAAATGATCCTTATTTAGAGCACCACCAGTCAAAAAATACGCTACAGGTTGCTTCCAATTATGCAATAAACCTCGGACCATAAAAACTAATGCACTTGTTGCTACTGTTGCGTTATGTCCAAGTGGTCCTAAATCCTCAAAACCTTCAATTTTTTATCGTCTTTCATAAAAATCGAAGCCCTTTTTTATTCTCATTTCGTCAAAAAGCAAAACGCAATTGCGTTCGTTAGTATCCATACAATTTACTTTTGTTTTCAAACAATGAAACAAGGTGCTACAAATTCCGGGCCATAAATCTATTACATTAAACCATGTTTTAATTGTGCTTTCGGAAGGTAATATAAAACCAAATTCTTCGCGCATTTTTCTATATAAACTTGGCGAAGTGTAGTGCATTTTTTTAGCTAAATGCTTTTCTTCCTCACTGTAAGCAGACTGATCTTTATGAAACAGTTGCATTGTTAAAAATGTTAATAATAAACCTTGGAGCCGTCGCGACAAGGCATTTAAAAGGCTTTTATCTGATAGATCGCCTGTTGTTATTTTTTTTTGTAAACGAGCAATTTGAGTATTTTTCGTTCTAACCATGCGCGTTAATACATTATTACGTTTTTTTAATGTTTCTGTAACATTATCTTTACGCGCTAATTCAGCTTTTAAAATGAATATTTGCACTTTATATATCGCATCACTAGAAGTAACAGAATCCTCATCGTCGGATTCAAGCGGATATATTAATGGATCCGCATCTTTTTTTAATCTTCCGCCTGGATATATTGCGTTTGGTTCGAAATGCTTGCTACATATTCTTAATTTGCGCAAATCTGCATCGGATTCCTCCGCTAAATGATCGCAACCACTATTCACTAACCATGTTATTAACCGATCTCTATTATTAATAGGCAGACGATAAAATCGAACATTTAATATATTGTCTCTACTTTTAATACCGCATTTTTTATAAATGCAAATACTACTATGAGTATTATATCCTTTCTTTATTCGATTCATTATTTATTACATTATTTTATTCGAGATATATATGTGTATATATGTATATATATATTTATATTTATATAATATAAGCTTACCCGCGTTTCTCTTCTCTTCTTTCTTAAATCTTCTCTTTAAATACTTTTTAAATATACTTATATTTTAAATAATTTTCACTACAAAGATATATTTTGTACAAAATACACTCTATACAATCCTACACAACTCTACACACTCTACACATCCATCACTTACTACTGTACCGCGAAAAAGAACCGTAACAATCGACAATGTTTTGTTCACGGAATACAGATAGTCTCATCGTCAGATGTTACGTGAGCTCTCCTGCGTAATCCACGCCGGAGGTAGATTGGGTCAAACTGAGTCGAAAAGTCCTGAACCATTTTTTTCTATTATATAAAGTTTAATAAAGGAGTTATTATTGAGTAAAATCTGACCAATCAGCGCCAACCTTTAGCCGGCCGCACGTCGGTGAACCGCGCGCCTAATAGTATGCGGCAGCGCACACTTCACGGCGCGCGGCTCACTGACGTATGCCCGGCTGAAGATCGGCGCTGATTGGTCAGATTTTACTCAATAATAACTCCTTTATTAAACTTTATATAATAGAAAAAAATGGTTCAGGACTTTTCGACTCAGTTTGACCCAATCTACCTCCACCTTTCGTTTGGTCACTTACTTGTTGGACACCCTGTATATATATATGTGTGTGTGTATGTATATGTATATGCATATGTATATGTATAATGTATATGATGTTTTTTCAAACAATATATAGTATTTATTAAAGTTATTATTACAAAATAATGCAATTTTACCGAATGTAATTACCTTTTTGTTCTTTTATAAAATATATTAAAAAGACGAATGCAAAACATATAGAAATAACAGATTAGCATAACTGACATACCTGTAACATCGTCTTGACAATATTCCACTTCACAAATATATGTATATATATCATAAATTATAAATTATATTTGAAAACATGTAGGTATTTAAATAAAATGTGAATATAAAAACAACATGCACATATAAATGTGTTTATACATGATATGTTTATAAATCTAAGAGAACCTAAGAGAACAAAAATAAATTTTATAACATTAATTTTAGACATATATATTTAAAGTTAAAAAAATTTGTAAGTAAAAAAGAGAAAGAAAAACAGAATAAAATTACAAATTACATAAATATAATCAAGTAAAAAAGAAACTTTTATTTTAATCGCATTTTTATTGTATTTTGTTTATTCATGGATCCCTTGTTAAAAAAAACCTATTGAAATATATAAAAACTCCAAAGCGAAAAATTTTATTTAATATACATAATTATTTTAAAAAATTGGAGAGCAATAAGTAATTATTAATTAATATTGCAAAAAATAATTTAAAACGAACTAATAAACTAATTAATAGAAAATATATATTGAAATTGTGTTATTTTGTATTCTTAAAAATTATTTTTTTTAGGTGTTAAAAATATAATAAATATAATAAAAATGTACTTTAAACATCAAATTTATTTTTTATATATAAAATATAAAACAATCTATATTTGAATGTTCTAAAAATTATAATTAAAAATAATGTTTTTTTCTTCGCGTTCTCTTCCACTTCCTCCTCCTCTTCCTCTTTCTCTTCCTCTTCCTCTTTCTCCTCTTCCTCCTCTTCTTCCTCTTCCTTCTCCTCTACCTCTATTTATATTGTATCGTCCGCGACGACCCTGGCTAAAGTCATTTTGCATTTTTCTGCGCATTGACCATTTATATCTGTAACACATAGCAAGTAAATATAGTAATTTTAAAGCTAAATATTTAATTAATTATAATATTTTTGTAAAATATTAATACAAATATTTAGTTTAATACTTTTAATTTTTAATAATATAAATATTAATTATTTTACGTTGATATGAATAATAAATAATTGTTATATACATATATATAGGGTGCTAAATTTCAAACGTAACAGACCGAATATTTCGATAAATAAATGAAATATCGAGATCCGTTTATATATATATATATATATATATATATATATATCCGATTTTTATTATGTATATAATTATAATTTCTATTATTGTAATAATAATTTCTATAATTAATATTTTTCAAAATTATAAACAAAGCTACAAAGATTTCATTTATTTAACAATAAATAGAAACATGCATTTGTATACATGTGTAATAGTGCTCTTACTGTATTGATAATATGCAATGACTTTAATCAATCATATATTTACATCATAATTCGAAAATTAATAAATATACCTCGCATCACGTTCGGCGCGCCTTACGCCAGCCCGATGTTGCATGCTACAGGTAGGGGCTTCATCGTTATTTTGCTGCTGTTGCTGCTCATCTCTGCTGGTAGATCTGAAAAATTTTATAATACAAATATGTTTATGTGTGTGTGTGAGAGCATGTGTGTACGTGTGTTTGTGTGTTTGTGTACACATGTTCGTGTGTATTCATGTATGTATGATACATATCTATATACACCCATACATACAGAAAAAGATTTATGACACAATTATTTTAATTTTTTTATATATAATTTTATAATTAATATTAAAATATTTGTTGGACTATATATTAACAATATAATTTAATATGTTTAACTTTCATTAAATTGTATTATTAAATTTATGGAATAAAAAATATATATATACATAAATATATATATATATTTGAATATAAACTTTTTAAATAGAAAAGTTTAATTTTATAATATATTTATAATATTGTATTTTGAATAAAATTTTTAAAAAGATTTAATTATCTTATTAGGTAACTATACATATACAGGGTGTCCGACATGTAAGTAGCCAAACGAAAGGTGGAGGTAGATTGGGTCAAACTGAGTCGAAAAGTCCTGAACCATTTTTTTTTATAACGCTTAATAAAGGAATTATTATTGAGTAAAATCTGGTCAATCAGCACCAACCTTTAGCCGGGCGCACGTCGATGAGCCGCACGCCGTGAAGTGTGCGCTGCCGCATACTACCAGGCGCGCGGCTCACCGACGTGCGCCCGGCTAAAGATCGGCGCTGATTGGCCAGACTTTACTCAATAATAACTTCTTTATTAAGCGTTATAAAAAAGAATGGTTCAGGACTTTTCGACTCAGTTTGATCCAATCTACTTCCACCTTTCGTTTGGTCACTTACTTGTCGGACACCCTGTATATATATTTTAAATATTTCGTGTTTTATATTTTAAATAGATTTTTTCTCTCTCTCTCTCTCTCTCTCTCTCTCTCTCTCTCTCTCTCTCTCTCTCTAATAAAGAGGCAAATGATATTTTAAACATAATCAATATTATAACTAATTAATACTATATCACTGCACAATACCTTTGTTCGATGTCGTCTGTCTCGTCATCAGCATTATATTCAGTTTCACTTTCTTTTAATATCTTCTAATTCTTCTTCTTCTTTGTTCTTCTAATTCCTTTTTCTTTTTTTTTAATATTTCTTCTTGTTCTATTATTTTCTCTAATTTCCGTTTTGCTTCCTTTTTATCCATTCTGTATTCAAAAGATATCATTACATTTGTGCTAGTATTTAACTTTCCATGCATATATATACATATATTCTTATATGTACAGAAATTCTTCACACATATGAATAGAAACAGTATTATAATTAATACTTACATTTAATTAATTCTAAATTTTCTTCCACGTCAATCTTATTCCACTTGGATAAATAACTAATTTGGATCGACTGACAGGATTGCGCCAAATAAAGAGATACACATCCAGTACACTTGTCTATATGATGCGTTTTACGAGCTATCTTTCCTGGTTGTCCTAGCGCGGCTCGTGAAAAACAAGAGCGAGAGCGAGAATAAGAACAGAGCGAGGGCGAGAGCGAGGGCGAGAGCGAGGGCGAGGGCGAGGGCGAGGGCGAGGGCGAGGGCGAGGGCGAGGGCGAGGGCGAGGGCGAGGGCGAGGGCGAGGGCGAGGGCGAGGGCGAGGGCGAGGGCGAGGGCGAGGGCGAGGGCGAGGGCGAGGGCGAGGGCGAGGGCGAGGGCGAGGGCGAGGGCGAGGGCGAGGGCGAGGGCGAGGGCGAGGGCGAGGGCGAGGGCGAGGGCGAGGGCGAGGGCGAGGGCGAGGGCGAGGGCGAGGGCGAGGGCGAGGGCGAGGGCGAGGGCGAGGGCGAGGGCGAGGGCGAGGGCGAGGGCGAGGGCGAGGGCGAGGGCGAGGGCGAGGGCGAGGGCGAGGGCGAGGGCGAGGGCGAGGGCGAGGGCGAGGGCGAGGGCGAGGGCGAGGGCGAGGGCGAGGGCGAGGGCGAGGGCGAGGGCGAGGGCGAGGGCGAGGGCGAGGGCGAGGGCGAGGGCGAGGGCGAGGGCGAGGGCGAGGGCGAGGGCGAGGGCGAGGGCGAGGGCGAGGGCGAGGGCGAGGGCGAGGGCGAGGGCGAGGGCGAGGGCGAGGGCGAGGGCGAGGGCGAGGGCGAGGGCGAGGGCGAGAGCGAGGGCGAGAGCGAGGGCGAGAGCGAGAGCGAGTTCCGTAAGATGATCTATCATCAAAGAGTTCCGAATGTTGTACGAGAAGCGATGTTTCGCGGGCCTTATCTTTTTGACGCGACTCGCCGAATACGAGAGCGAAATAGAGCAGAGAGCGAGTGAGATGATCCATCATTAAAGAGTTCTGAAGCTCTTACAATAGGCTTTTCCTATCCATGATGATTTACAAATGTAAACATTTTATAAAATAAAAATTAAAAACTCTACTTTTTACTTTTTCTTTTAAAAATAATTTTAATGAATTAATGAGATTTTTGCGGTTGAAATGACACCACCCACACACACACATAACACGATTCGAACGTAATTCGAATAATTTTTAATTAATTAAATACGTGCAAAAAAATTTATTATATGATTAATTTAAAATTATACGAATGTGTTTGTTGCCATTTCAAATAAAAACATTTTAAATAAAAACCTTATTAATCTAGTGAAATTACATTCAAAAATATAAAGTAAAAAGTACGAAAATACGAAATTACAAAAAGATAAGTAAAACAAAAATAATAAGCTTTAAGATTTTTTTATGCTTGCTTACAAGATATGAGAGAAAAGGGAGAGGGAGAAAGAGAGAGAAATTTTCAGGAGAATTTTTTGTCATATTAATGATAATAAAGATGTTTTTGTTATTCAGTAGTATTTATTATATATTCTATTAATATAATAAATATATTAATAAAAAAATTATATTTATTATATTAGTAAAAAAAAGTATTATATCATGCATGTTTAATACAAAAAGTATACATATTGTATACATATATATATAATATATAACATATGGGACCTTTAACATTATATTATTAATTGATTAATTACAATTTTGTGTGTGTGTGTTTGTGTGCGTGCGTGCGTGCGTGCGTGCGTGCGTGCGTGCGTGCGTGCGTGCGTGCGTGTATGTGTGTGTGTGTGTAATTAAATTTAATATCTATTCCAAAAGTGGTAGAGTGACATTTATAATGACGTATTTCAATGTCATAATCACATCTTTTTGATACATCTTTTGACATCGTCACTCCTGCTACTCGGATACTTGAGTAAATTAAAGAAAATTATTAAGAAATATTAGAGAGAAAAAAAGAAAATAAATCAAAACAGATATTTATTAATAATATAAGATATAATAATATAGTTTAATCTCTGTCAATCATGTTTCAGAGACATTTAAATAGCCATGTACGATAGTTTTATATATATTAATTTGTTTATATATTATTTTATTTATATTATAGCCCATTATAGTTTATATTTAACATAATTGGCAATTTGCATACATGTAAAATAATGCATCATATTATATATCATATATTATATATTATATGTATATTAATTATATACATATAATTAATATATGATATATAATAATATTTGAATATATATAATTCATAGATTATTTTCTTCATTAAAAATGAATCTTTTTATTTTACAGTACAAAATGCATATATTATTATTTTATTTTCCACATCTTTTTTACTGTATGTTCAACTTTCCATTGTCGGTAATAATAAGATATAGAATATGTTCTTATTTGTTATCCTGTGTGCAGTTAAAACGGTCGATAATGTCATCATTCTTCAATTACCTCCGGGCCCAACGGGCCCACTTGATGGTCACAAAAATTTACCCAGGGCTGACGGTCTTTAATAGTATCTAGTCGGTGCTAATAGGAAATATAACATTGTATAAATATAGATTTAAATTAAGACTAGCCCATTACTGATTACAAAGCACAACATTGACAAATATTAATATCCTCACCATTTCTAAATAAATATGTTACATTCTGATTGTTCACTTCTAAAATAGAGAAAAACTAATTATTAATAAACAAACAAATTACAATTAGGTTCTAAATGGTAAATGATTGGATACGTGCGAGGACATAAGAGATTTGTATTAGTAGGCGGCTCCGCAAATTCAACGATTGTGTTCTTCGATGAATGTTTTAAAGCAAGAAAGCTTATCTGATGCTGGAAGGCAGGGTAATTTTTTTTTCTGTGTAAGAGCCTTAACTGTCTCTTTAATTTTTTGTGCGTTTGATATTTCATCTTCATCATTGTCAGAATGTATGATTATGTTTGACCTCTTCCTTATTACTTGTGAAGGTTCATCATTTGACTCCTCTGAATCGTACAAACGTTTTGTCTTACGTTTCTTTCTACGCCCTTCCAAGTCAGTCTCTCCTGCTGCAGTGTCAAGATCACTATTATCTTCGGCTAACTTACAGGCTTTACGGACATTGTGATATTTATCTGAAAATATAGGATGGGCATGATCACGATTTCAAAAGTTTATCCAAATTTAGTCGAAACATTATTGTTTTCTTTTCAAAACTATGATCACGAAAATAGTGTATTTTATTATTAGTGTATAGAAAATATTATGTAGGAAATGTAACTCTGAAAATTCTGAAAAATATAAAAAGTAATACATCATAACATTATACAGCAAATTTTTATAATACAAATCAATGAAAAGATTTTTTATTCATTAGATGCAATGTAATATAAAGCATATTTTATCGTTATATATCGTGATTTTATCGGTTTATCGTCATTTATTTATTATCCTTTCTTTTTTTTACATTAATATTAGGTATACAAATAAGTTTCCGCCGTTTTTTATCAAAAATTGGGCATTTATTGTGAAAGAACGGAACCTAATGTTTTATTTGAAGTATTGTCCATCGCTTGCCACTACTTTTTCCCATCTTTCTGGCAGCATACGGATACCGCGTCGGAAGAATGCTTCATCTTTTGAGGCTATCCACGAATCGACCCAATTTTTGGTGTCTTCATATGATGTGAAGTGTTGCTCAGACAGGCCATGCGCCATCGATCTAAACATGTGGAAATCAGAAGGAGCAATGTCTGGTGAATACGGCGGATGGGGTAAAACTTCCAAATTGAGTGTTTCCAAATAGGTTTTGACCGGCGCCACAACATGTGGACGAGCATTATCATGCAGGAGAATAACTTTGTCGTGTCTGGAGTAGTGGGCGCGCTATTCCTTGAGTGCTCAACACAATCTCATCAATTGTGTTCGGTAGACAGCCCCAGTAATGGTTTCGTTCGGTTTGAGCAACTCATAATACACGACACCAAGCTGATCCCACCAAATGCATAACAAGAGTTTTTTCCATGAATATTTGGCTTAGCTGTAGATGTTGAAGCATGGCCAGGTGGTCCCATAATTTCTTCCTTTTTGGATTATCATAGTGGATCCATTTTTCACCACCAGTGACTATACGGTGCAGAAAACCCTTTCGTTTATGCCTGGCAAGCAGCATTTCACATGTGAACAATCGGCGTTTCTCGGCGTTAGTTCATATGGAACCCAATTTTCTTGTTTTTGAATCAATCCCAATGATTTCAAACGATGTGAAATTGCTTGTTGAGTCACTCCCAATGTAAGTGCAAGTTCTTCTTGCGTTTGGCACGAATCTTGATCCAATAATGCTTCCAATTCCGCGTCTTCATACACTTTCGGCCTTCCGCTACGTTCTTTGTCTTCGATGTCAAATTCACCGTTCTTAAACTTTTGAAACCACTCACGACAACTTCTCTCACTTAAGGCAGCCTCACCATATGCTTCTACAAGCAATCGATACGCCTCAGCTGCAGATTTCTTCAAATTGAAGAAGTAAATCAAAAGTTCCCGCAAATGACGCTTATTCGGCTCAAAACTCGACATTTTCGCACACAAAAGAATATATTATACTGATAAAAAATCACTAATATTTTAAGGTTATGTTATTGACTGATGTCCAATCTTACGATAAGGACGTTTTACATCTGACAATTTTAACCATAACTTACTGGTGACGCCAACTTGTGTCAAACGGCGGAAACTTATTTGTACACCTAATATGTATGTATTATGTTATGCTTATTTCAAAAGAATTCTACGTTACATGTCAATTGGCCTCCACGTGGCGTCTCCTGGAAATGCTCTATATGAGCAGCTAACAATTGACACATTAATATTATTATAATTTGTTACATTTTCCATGTCATTTCAGATGTATATATATTATATGTAATTAATTATATTACGTTACATTTCAGATATATATGATTATTACATATATATAAAAAAAATATGTGTATGTGTGTGTGTAATTATACATATATCTGAAATAACATGGGAAATATAACAAATTTAAAAGTTAAACTTCTCTTTCCAAAAATTACTGCGAAATGTAATTATTCGAAAAGAAATATCGTCACTTCGAAATATATACATGTACGATCTATTAAAAGAATTATATGTATATATATAGAAATGCAATTATTCAAAAAAATATCATTTCAGAATCCATATATATGAAATATTTCGTATATATGGATTCTGAACTGATATTTTTTCCGAATAATTACATTTCTCGTGTTACCATATATTATTTTACCATCTCTTAGGGCGGTATTCATAGTCCAAGCTCAAGACAATACTTAAGATCATCTTGGTCAAGATTATCTTATTCAATTAAGACCGTCTTGAGATCGTAACAATTCATAGTCGCGAAATAAGACGATCTTCGAGAAGAAGTTCTTGCCTAAGAAATTCTCATTCAATTTGAGACTTTCTTCTCGAAGATGTGCTTAAGATAATACTTATTGACCATTCGGCTATTTCCGTATATTTCTGTTAGAACAAACCAATAAGAATGATTCTTTCTTTTAAAGCTGATTTAACCACATTATAATATAACACCATTGTCTATAATCTCTATAATCATAGCATGTTAGCATTTCTCTTCTGAGTTTAAGTAAAGTTCGTAGTAGTGTTAATAGGCAGGTTCTAACTCAGGTCCTCTGAGGGGAAGTGAGGGACGGGGGGGTCCCGCGCGGGCGTGGGGGCATGACGTCACGCGGGCGGAGGGGGATTTTCGTGGCGCGGGGGAATGACGTCACGCAGGCGGGGGAGCTTATCGCGGGAGCATAAACAGCGCGGTGTATTACAAAGGGCGGGTGCCGATGTCCGACCGCTCGAATTTATAAACATTATAAACAAATATCGTCTCGCACTATTGCACGTGCGGCATTATTGAATTTCGTAGAAAGATGATAAGGCGAGCGCCGATGTCCGGCTGCTATAATTTATTATAAACAAGATAGAACCATCGCGGTACCATAACGCGATAGATGAAAAATATATAATGAAGAACGAAGGGTGTCAAAAACGTTTTGGTCGCGCGAAGAAAAGTCAAGTGCTTTTTAGAATTAGATGATAAGGCGAGCGCCGATGTCCGGCTGCTAGAATTTATTATAAACAAGATAGAACCATCGCGGTACCATAACGCGATAGATGAAAAAATATATAATGAAGAACGAAGGGTGTCAAAAACTCAGTATGCGATTTGAAAGCTTGCGGTCTGTATATCGGTTGAAAAAGGTACAGCGGGTACTTGTATTTTTTTGTGTGCCAAGTGTTCAGTACAAAAGAAGATTTTGTGATAATCTGCACAAAAATGGAAATAGATAATAATTTCGAGGCAGTATTAGATGAGTCGTCCGACGAAGATCAAATGGAAATAGAGAATAATTTCGAGGCAGTATCAGATGAATCGTCCGACGAAGATCACGCATTGTCGGATGACAGTAATTACAAGAGCGATCAAAGCGAAGACCTCGAAGAAAGTGTTGACAAGATAGTGCCTCATTCGCAAATTATTGCACTAAACGGACGTACAAAATTTTGCACCATATATTTTTATTATTCCACGGGTGGTGCTTTAGATTTATGTACTACATGTATGATCGCTATAGCAGACACTGATTTCGGGTACATGTATGCGGTTCGGAAGCATGTGATTGAGATATACGACGCGATAAGTGGCCGGTCCTGTTCTAATTGCAGGACTCCATTGTATCAGATCTTTCCATGCAATATGTGTCCAATTTGTACACAGTAAAAAAGAACATTATAAAAAGTGTGAAAAATAATAATAAAAAAAACATGGAAAACACCGAGCAAACCGAACGCGACCTGTTTGAGCTATCGCACCGAGTCGCTACCTTGGGCGAGTATTTCGCGTGGGCGCAGCGATGCGAAGAATTTATCAAACAGCTCGAGGAACGCAGTAGTGTCAAGCGTCCGCGGCTCTCGATCGGAGTTCGACAATCTTTGGTGGCTAGAATCGCGCGACTCGAGGGTGCGAAGATTCGATTAGAGAGACGGTTTATACATAGCGGTGGTGATTACAGTGGCGGGAATAACGCGGAAAGACTCGTTTGGCGAGAGATCGATACCGCGTTCGAAAACCGTATACTGACCGGTGCGGTGATTAACGCAGACTATATCGAACCGCGACAATTTCTCGAGGATGCGAAAGACATTGTGCTCGAACACGTGCATAAAGTTATGGAAAGATATTTTAACGTGAAAGTGAATACTGTGTTCAACGGTGAATTCGTGTCGGGTGATAAGAGCGCCAATAAGAGTATCAATACCAGAAACTATGAACTCTTTCGCACGTCCGATCTACACGAGTGGTACGAGCGACGCGTCGTCGAGCCCACGCTTGCCTCGTTAGAAGAATTTCAAGAAAGCGACAGCGGGTGGGCTTTGTCGCGAATCCTCGATTTAACTGTAAATATAAATAAATATAATCCAATGCGCGCGGGGTGCCATATTAAATTACCGCGAGAAATAATAATGAAGAGAGCAGTGATAAACGTGCAATTCAAAGACAATGCGTGTTTCGCGTGGGCGGTGGTCGCCGCTCTATATCCAGCCGAAAGAAACGTGGATCGGGAATCTTCGTACCCACATTACACAACAGTGCTGAATCTCCAGGACATTGAGTTTCCAGTGACTGTTAATCAAATTAAAAAGTTTGAACTTCATAACGACATTTCGATAAATGTATACTGCATCGAGAAAGAGAATAGCGTTGTCCCGATACGTCTGAGCGAACAAAAGAAGGACAGACACGTCAACTTGCTGTATATACAAGATACGCAAGACATCGGACATTTTGCATGTATCAAGAATTTATCCCGTCTCGTGAGCTCGCAATTGAGTTGTGGCAAACGAAGGCAATATATCTGCGATCGGTACGTATATTTAATAAAAATGCAATATATAAAATATACGAGAGAAAAATTAATTATTTCTATTTTTTTTACAGATGTTTACACTATTTTAGATCAGACGACAAGTTGCAGTCGCACACTATAGACTGCCGAGAAATGAACGAGTGCGCCATCCGATTACCAGGCGATAAAGACAAATGGCTCAGCTTCAACAACTACAATAGAAAGGAGCGGCTTCCATTCGTCGTATACGCCGACTTGGAGTGCGTGCTGAAAAAGACCGACGGTAATCCGATGACGTCTACGTACACGTTTCAACATCATCAAGTATTTAGCGTAGCTTATTACGTACATTGTTCGTACGACGAATCGTTATCCGCGTATCATTCTCGCCGCAGTACGGACTGCGTTTCGTGGTTCGTGGAAAAATTAAAAAATTTAGCGCAACGCGTAAAGACTATTTTAACCACGAATGTCCCCATGGTAAATTTAACGCGAGATGAGCGGGAAAAGTTTCACAGCGCGACACACTGTCACATTTGCGAAAAACCGTTCGAGCAAGACGATACACGCGTACGCGATCATTGCCATCTTACCTGGCGGTACCGAGGTCCCGCGCATTCAAACTGCAATTTAAATTATAAAGACTCTTTTTGCATTCCAATAGTTTTTCACAATTTATCCGGTTACGATTCACATTTTATCATCGAGGAAATAGCTACCGCGTTCGAAGGCTCGATCAACGTACTACCGATAACGAAAGAAAAGTATATTTCATTCACGAAACACGTTAAAGATACCGCCGAAAGATCAGATTGGCGAAGCGATATAAAGTTACGGTTCATCGATTCGTACAAATTTCTCAGTACTAGTCTCGAAAAATTGGCATCGTTTCTAAATAATGATAAACTCCAAATTTTAAAATCGAAATTTCAAGATTTATCGACCGAAGAGTTCAACTTATTGACGCGAAAAGGTGTCTTTCCATACGAATACATTGACTGTGTCGATAGGTTGCACGATACGTGTTTACCACCGCGCGAATCATTTTACAGTTCTTTGACCGGTGACACCGTATCCGAGAGCGATTACGCGCACGCCGAAAACGTCTGGAAGCGGTTCTCCGTTCGAACGCTGGGCGAATACAGCGACTTGTATTTAAAAACGGATGTCTTGTTATTGGCCGACATTTTTGAAAATTTTCGCGACAAATGTATCGAGAGTTATGGGCTCGACCCCACATATTATTATACTCTTCCCGGATACACGTGGGACGCCATGCTAAAACATACGAATATTACGTTTGAATTACTTACTGATATCGATATGGTTATGTTTATCGAACGGGGAATACGCGGTGGCCTGAGCCAATGTTCCGGCAGATACGCGCGAGCCAATAACAAGTACACGCCGTCTTACGATCCATCGAAACCATCGTCGTACATGATGTATTTCGATGTAAACAACTTGTACGGTTGGGCGATGTGTCAACCGTTGCCCTATGCCGAATTTCGATGGGTCGACGACATCTCTGACTTTGACGTTAGCGCGATCGCTTTGGATTCACCCATAGGTTATATTCTCAAGGTCGATCTCGAGTATCCGCAACATCTTCACGACGCGCACGCTGACCTACCGTTCTGTCCGACGCGCGATAAGCCGCCCGGCAAGCGGCAGGACAAGCTCCTCGCGACATTATACGATAAGAAGCGTTACGTCATACACTATCGCAACCTGCAACAATGCACGCGTCACGGCCTTCGCGTCGCAAAGATACATCGCGTATTGCAATTCGCTCAATCCGCATGGCTCCGCGATTACATCGAACTCAACACCCGGTTTAGAACGCGCGCGACAAACGATTTCGAGAAAAATTTATACAAGTTAATGAACAACGCGGTATTCGGTAAAACTATGGAAAACGTGCGCAATCACGTCGATGTAAAATTATTAACAAAGTGGGACGGACGATACGGCGCGGAGGCGATGATCGCGAAACCAAATTTTCACAGCAGGAGCGTCTTTTCGGAAAATTTGGTCGCTGTCGAATTGTGCAAACTCGAGGTGAAATTTAATAAACCGATCTACGTCGGTATGTGCATCCTAGACATTTCTAAAACGTGTTTGTACGAATTTCATCACGAATACATGGTACCGTTATATCGAGAGAAATGTAAAATAATGTACACCGATACAGACAGTTTGATTTATCACATCGAGTGCGAGGATGTGTACGAGAATATGAAACGCGATATCGCTAGATTCGACACGAGCGATTATCCGGCTAACAACGCGTACGGTATACCGCTCGAGAACAAGAAAGTGCCGGGCTTGATGAAGGACGAGAATAACGGTGCGATCATGTCGGGCTTAGAGCAAAAATGTACGCGTTGCGAGTAGATAGTAAAAAGGATACAAAAAAAGTTAAAGGCGTCAAGAGTAACGTCGTAGCGAGAACGATAACGTTCGACGATTACACGCGGTGCCTGCACGATGAAATTGAAATGACTCGACAGCAGTCATGCATAAGGTCAAAATTGCACGAAGTGTACACAATCAGCAAGACAAAAATTGCCCTGAGTCCGTACGACGACAAGCGATATATCGTACCTGATTCGACCGACACACTACCGTGGGGACATTACCGGATACCCTTATAATGTAATGTAATGTAATGTAATGTAATGTAATGTAATGTAATGTATGTATGTATGTATGCATGTATTCATGTATGTATGAGGAAAACAAAGAAATATATTTCTATCTTTCTTTTTTCTTTTTATATTTCATATTTTATATGCTGTATACATCTTATACATATTATACTTTTATATATTTTTACATATTTCAGATACTTTATATGTATTTTATATTTTTCATATGTTAAAAATAAAATACAGTTTGTACGAATTAAACCACATTGTCCTTGTGTATCCAAGAGTTGTGCGATCCATCGAATCCCAACCATTTCACGTAAACCTCGTCACCCTTTCTGCGCAGAACTTTCTCCACGAGATACACGTCCGGGTAAGTCGCGCGACGCAACTCGTACTCGTAGAACGCCCCAGCGACAGATTTTTTGCGATAGTCCTCGAGTAAATAGGTTACGGGATTAGTACGCTGCACTTTAACGATCTTAAACACCTCGGTGGTCCAATTTGGCGTGTAACCCTTCTCGAAGATCGTCTTGTACTTGCTAACGCGTACCGAGTCACCTATTTTGAACTTTGCCGGACCCGCGATTTTTATCGCGCTGTACACCGTAGCCAAGAGTCTTTCGGCGATCGCGGGGGTAACGTCGACGGGTCGCATACCGATCGTTCGATGCTTGCGCGTGTTGTAATCCGACACGAGTCGCGGCAACGCGTCGACCCACTTGTAAGTTCCGTTGAGCGTAAACATCTTCCACATGTCGTTTTTTAACGTGCGATTGAATCGTTCGACGACCGATGCCTTCAACACCGAATACGTGGAATAATGATTGATGCCGTGTTTCTTCACGAGACGTTGCACGTCGGCGTTGTAAAATTCCTTCCCCATATCGGTTTGCATATTTTTCGGGCGCCTCTCGCTATCTCGAATTATCTCTGCGATAGCATCAGCCGTCTCGCTTCCGCCTTTACTCTTGAGCGGTACGGCCCACGCGTACTTGCTCAACACATCGATGACGGTGAGTATGTAGTGGTAACCTCTGTTGAAACGAGAGTACGGACGCATCTCGACGATGTCAGCTTGCCACAGATCGTCGTAACCCCGCACTACGACGCGTCTTCGGGGAAAATTTCTTCTCGCCGGAGCATGCAGTTCCTCGACGAGTCGTAGCTTCTCGATATTTTTACGTCCATCGGATTTTAACGATGTCATGTTTTTAGCTGTGTGGCTGGTCGGCGCGTAATAATATGTGCAAAGAAATTACATCATAATTTATATCTCTAACTTTTTTTAACCATTCAATAACCGTTTATTCCCGTTCATCGTCTTTCAATAATGGTTCTTTGTCATCTGTCATTCGTCGCCGTTCGATAGCCGTTCGTAGCCGTTCCTGACCCGTTCGGTAGCCGTTCCTGATTCGTTCGCAGCCGTTCCTGAGCCGTTCCTGAGCAGTTTGATAACCGTCCGACAGCCGTTCCTGAACCGTTCGACCGTCCTTCAACCGTTCGTAGCCGTTCGTGAACCGTCCTTTGCTGTCCGTGAACCGTTTGTTGTCGTCCATTGTCGTTCGTTGGCGTTTCGTTAGCGTTCGTTGACGTTTCGTCGTCGTTTCGTTATCGTTCGTTGGCGTTTCATCGTCGTTTTGTTGTCGTTCGTTGACGTTTCGTTAGCGTTCGTTGACGTTTCGTCGTCGTTTCATTATAGTTCGTTGGCGTTTCGTTAACGTTTCGTCGTCGTTTTGTTGTCGTTCGTTGACGTTTCGTTAGCGTTCGTTGACGTTTCGTCGTCGTCCGTTGACGTTTCGTTAGCGTTCGTTACTCGTTTCTAATCTAGCGATATTCGCACGCCGAAGCTCGTTTACCACAGTCTGTAACGCTCGCACGTCTTTCTCTAACGCGGCAAGCTTCTCGTCTGACTCTTTCAGTTGATTTCTCAACGTTTTAACGCACCGATCCAGGTACAGTTTGTTGACGGCGTCGGTATCAGTCTCAGGTTGCGCTACACGGCGAATCTTGCGCGACCTCGCGTCAAAGTCCGTAACGACCCGACACAGAGCGTTATCGCGCACGAAATTTCTCATTAATCCGCTCCATCGACGGTACGAAATGGCGTTCGTCACGTCTTTGCTCTGCTCGGATATCCCAAATTTGTTGATATGCATCATCGATGCGAGCGACATCGATCGATCGATTGATTAGTTTTGTCGAGACACAGTTTAATTTATAATAATGCCGGCTTCGCGAAGTTCCTCGATGATCGACAGAATCTCGTTGTCGTGGCCGTTGTGGCCTACTTGGTGCGAAGCGTCGAGCAATCGTAAACGATCCACCAGCTCGTTGGGATCGTCCCAGTGCACGTAGTCGATCTTGTTGTCGGTTAGCGTCATTTCGCGAGGCACGAATAATCCCTTTCCAGATTTTTTTCCCTTGGGTTCGATCGGTATCAGCTTTGCGATTATTTCTTTGTACTTGTATCCCCTGTTACTCAGTAATCGACCGTGCTCATCGTGATTGCGTTTATGCGCGCTCGTCGTCAACAGCATACTCTTGTACGTTTGCATATCATCCTCCGTATAGATGACGTCATCGGGGGCTTTCTTGAAGATCAACTCGTAAAGACCAGGTGTGCCGGCGTATCGTACGCCGTCGATAATTATGTTATCCGCGTTGTCCACGTCAAAATGTTTATTACCGAACATCATTCCATCGTTGTCGAGATAAACACCGTACACGGTGTCAATACCACTCTCTCGATCGCCGCTCAGAACAGGCCAGATATACCTTAGACCCAGTGGACCTAACTGATCTCGCAACGTTTCTCGACCCTTCAGCGTTTGCAACTGATTTCGGACGGATGTCACGAGCGAGTCGTCCGTGGTTTCGAAAACATCCTCATTCGCGAGTAATTCGGACATCGTAGATTGTACGGTTTTCATTGACGTTGATGGTGTAGAGGTTATCGGCGGTACATCCGGTGCAGCGTCCGATCGTTTCGATTTATGCGGTGTCGGTGAGCGATCCGACCTGACATTGGATCGTTTTCTCTTTTGCGGTGTCGCATCATCCTTCTCGCGCTTCGGGATGGATAACGCTTCGATCCCCGCATCGATGTTACTCTCGGGCTCGTTCTTCACCGCGATCGAGCTAGAGTTGTCGACGATCTTTTGTAGCGGCTCGATGAGAGGTCTAAAGCGCCTGTCCAACACGATATCCTCCTCGATCTTACCGGTCTTCAAAGCGCGATGTTTCTTGCGAATCGATTCGCTAGTTTTCACAATTGCCCTCGCAATCTTCTCGCGCTCGCGAATATCCTCGTTCTTATCGATCGCAGCCATCGCGGAAAAGCAAAAATGTCAATCTCTCTCTCTTACGTTTCACTCCCGACAAAGTATCGGCAACGACTAATCGTTTTGCGGTATCGCGAACACGTTAAATCCTTTTCTGTATCGACCATCGTTGAGCGAGCTGTCCTTGTCTATTACTACGAATCCGTACTTGCACTGCCAACAATCGCGACACAACGCGCAAAATTCATCGTACGACATGTCGGTATTCACGTGATCGTTGTACACGTGTTTCAGGTTGGTACCATCCTGTTTGAACAGGATCAGCAGGTTCGCGTTATCGCGTATCAGATGTTTAGGTATTCTCGCGTACGTCTGACAGAGATAAAAGCAGTCGACGCTCGAGTGCCGACCCATTGAAAAGTACTCTCTCACCGCATCTTGCTTATCGCATGCCACGTCATCGAACACGAAGATCGAGTTTGGACGCGCCTCGCTCGGCGGAATGACGTCACTGTTGTTGGAGAACGTGAAGTAGCCGATTTCGTCGATCGATGTCAGCAAATTCTCCAGATATCGATATTTCGGCTGTTGCAACGACTTTGAGTACACGTACACGTTTTCGAAACGTACACCGTGCGGACTTTCCAGCAGGCTTATCAGAACGTTGGTTTTACCGCAATTCGAGGGGCCACAAACGATCGCGCGTATAGTAGTAGGTAGCATCGTACCATGCTTGCGCATCTCCGCGTTGTCCCCCATCGATCGTAATCTGTCGTCGCAATTCGTTACGCGTATCGCCAAAGGTTGTCGCACGAATCTCATTTTTTCACACCGTCGACTGAGGAATGCTGGATCGAACGCCTATTTATAGGTGCGCGGAACCGCGAATCGCTCAGTAACAAAAATGTTCGTCCTGCTGTCGAGACCTTCCGATATTTGTGATTTGAGCGCCGAACAGTTACAATTTGTGCCGAAAGTCGTTCTGCTGCGAATGTGCGGCGATCACGTCCACTACCTGTGGGACAAGCTTCCGGAACATATAAAGGCGGATTTAGAGGTTCAACAATATCGTCGCTGTTACGAACA